>JAOUQW010037449.1:0-33001 GCA_028565825.1 Olivaichthys viedmensis | reverse complement strand
GCCTGTGTCCGTCCTGTATTGTCTCCTGTTGTTTGTGTGTGAGCACACCTGTCGCGGTGTGCTTTAGTTTTGTCTGTCTAAACCGTTTATGTTTAAAGCTTCAATAAAATGTCTATTATTAGAAGCGGCTTCGTGCTTGTGTCCGCGCACCACCCGGAACACATCGTGACACCCAGTACTTAGTATTATGTTTATCTTATAGATGCAAGTAATGTCTTGGTAATAATTACTTTCGACATAAAGTTCCACTGCTCAATGGTAAGCAGTGGAACTGCTTACCATTGCTAAACAGCATACCACTGCTAAACAGCATTCCATGCTGTTTTACATGGAATTTGTTCTTCATAAGATAATGCTGAGGGTTTATTGTTAAGAAAATGCATATTTTTATTATAGGTCAATCAGAGTTAAGCAGATCACCCTCGCCAAATACTAATACTAAAGAAGAGACTGTATTATTTGATTTCATCTTAGGTTACTATTGTTTTTTATAAAGATCTGTGCTTCTATTCATGTACACCTTGTTTATGAATGCTATTTTTGCATTGCGAGTTCAGCTTGCATGCAAGCAAGGCTAATTTGCAGTTAGTGTAGTATTCTGACTGTAATGTAAGGCTTTTGAAGAATATTCAGAGATTTAGAGTGTTCCTTTTTAAGTAACCATTACAAATAGCACTCTCTTATTGTCACGGTCTCCACTGACAATATCACCCCACACCGCCAGAGGACACCTTCACCCGAATTCTAACACTTTGGGTTCACTCACCAGTTCCACATTCCACTGTCATCACCCACAATATAAAAACAGTTCACTGACCTGGACACATCGTGAAGTCTTGTCAATCTATTAATGACAGCTCTAAGTGTTTCGACATTGTATGTGTTTTCTGGTTACCGTACCCTACACCTGTTTTACCGATTCTGAGTTTCTCCTGTCCCCTTTGTTTTGTTTGCTCGCCATTTTTTGACTTCTGCTTATTTCGACATTCTGCCTGTACCTTTGACTACCGCTTTTGGTTACGTTTGTTAGTAAAACTCTGCACTTGGATTCTACTCCGTGTTGGTGTGAATCTGGGTCTTGCACTTATAAACACTGAGGTGAATAAATCGCAATACTGTTAAAGGACCATACATTATGCTAGATTTGGTCTACATACTATATGATCACAACATGATTTGTTTATTGACAAACAGGGCATTCATTCATGCCAACAAAACTGTTATACAGTTCTATGATCATAATATGCATTGTGAATATTGAAAAGCAACCATAGTACATAGCTAAAATATGATCTTGAAAACAATTTTGAAGTGTAAGCAAATTGTGCAAAATTGAGGAATTAAATCTTAATTTGGGTTAGGTAGGTAAGGAAAATGTAATCTGATAGTTCTTGCACAAATTACTGCATGAAATGTAAATTGTATAATTCCGATGTCATGACAGTAAAGCTGCTGCCAATGGGTAGCCATTTGGTTTTATTTTCCATTTAATTAGCGATGCTAATACTTGCTTTGAATTTCCAAGACTCGCAATCTGTCATCAACACCGTTGCTTGTCCATACATGTCCATGGAGAAAAAGATCAGTAATAACGATGGGCATAACATTATAAAACTACATTAATGCATACTAATAATAAGCTGTAATTACTGAGCACATACCATGGTCCAAGATCAATATCAAACAGATATCATTATATATTCTATACGATATTGCTAGATTCTGCTACATTCTGAGTTCTTTAACATTTACGTCATATTGAGAGTACAATGTTGCTAATATATTTTCCTTATATTAAGTCATATTTTGATTCTCTAGATGATTTCAAGTGGCTGTATAGTGTGAAAGTCCTCCGTCTGTCTACATCAAGTAATAATTAGGGCTGTCAATCTATTAAAAAAACAACATCTAATTAATCGCATGATTTGCTGTAATTAATTGCGATTAATCGCACTTCCGTACTTGTTAAAAATATTTATTTTAAAATTAAGGATAATTAAATTTGAAACCAAATCAACCATTAAATTAATGTAGAATCAACACAAAGGAAGTATATCAAATCAAATACGATTGTTAAATAGCATCTTTTTAATTGTGAACACAAACGAGCCTTTGAACGAGCCGCTGGCTCACTTTTAATTTTTTTCCCGACGCTTTTCAGCTGCCGAATCCCATAATCATAAAAAGAAAAAGCTCAACGTAAATTATCAGCTGAGGTGGTCTCACACACACACACACACACACACACACACACACGTTCTCTCTCTCTCTCTCTCTCCTCTCTCTCTCGGGTTAATCACAGACAGGTGTAGTCACTCGGTCATTAATTGCCTTATTGTTTTATTAACGTGTTAAACATTTCAAATTATTCGCAAAAGTTGCGATTTTGACAGCCCTAGTAATAATGGATGGTGTTTTGCTATGCATTTACATGTCAACTTATGAAAGAGAACGATGTGCAGGCAATAAACTGATACAAAATAAAAAAATTAAGGGAGATGTGTTGTCACATCCATGATGGTAAAAAAAAAAATCTTTAAAGACACAAACCAGCCATGTTTAAAAAAGGGTACAGTAGCCATGGAGACAAGGGTTCTGACTGGTGACCAATCTGGCTGTGTCTTCATGGAAATGGATCATTAGACCGACAGGGGAAAACTGAGCTGTATATGTATGCAAACTCATTTCTAAAGTAACTATTCTTGGTTACCATTACAGTCACCTCTTGAGATTTAGTCATTTGTTTGCATTGGGACTTACAAATCCTCGCAGGACAGCCTACTTGCACAGACAATTTAACCTACAAGTTTTTTTTCATGCAAAATCTAACAAAATCAATACGTTCCTAACCCGAGAACCAAGGCAGCTAAACAACTCTCAGTGGATAGAAATCTTGTAGTAATTACTGTAATGGGCTTTAATGCAATCATCCAGAGATGTGAGGTATTTTTAGGTGATAAGTAGGGTCAGCATACAGTGCTTGACAGGGCAAAGTGATAACCAGGCAGACTTTAGTGCTATTACTCTAATGGGCTTCTTTAATGGTTACTTTATTCTTATATGAAGTCAGGTATCACCGTTACTAACAGTTACTACTATTGTAGAACAGAACATAAAAAACAGAACTACTGTATTAAGCACAGTGTTAGCGTTACTATTTGAGAGTTGAGAACTAAAGTATAAGCATATCCAGTGTCATTAGTCAATGTCACGTCTTTCCTTCCTCCTCCTCATATACATCAACCACAGTTTCCAAGCAACGGCATGTGGCTATCCTCCGAGCCGGCCTGAGTCAGTGAAAGTGAAAGCCCTTTACGTGAAAGCAGAGGAGTCCACACTAACATTTTAGCTGAATGCACAATACAAGATTTTAGCTTGCATGCAACTCGATTTTAGATGAGTATACGATTATACGATTAAAGCCTTGATTTTCCTGGCACCCTTACCAGGTGAAAGATCGTATATTTTGCGACGTTTGTTTGCACTTGATTTTGTAGTATATGTACCATTCTGACAATACAACAGATTGCAAAAAAGATTGTTGTGTAATATGAGAAGTCTTGCAATTAGGGGATATTAAAAGTCATCAGTGCACATCAGCCTTAATAACTGTTATAGCCTTGAATTGATAATCCCGACAAATTTTCGAGATCAAGAAAGATTCAATTGGGGGCAGCTTGTCAGCTTGTAGCTTGAGAACTTTCACAAGTCAATCTTAAGCCTTGTGCTCAGTTCTAAATCTGAAAAGACACAAAGGTAAGTGCTCATATAGTTTTATACACCCTGTTTGTATGGATCGTTTACAATTAAAAAATCCTGTAGGGTGAGATGGAACACACTCACACAGCACTTGCCTTGGCGGCAGACCCAGAGCGCGCTCACGGTTTGGAAAGTACCTTGCAAAGACATTTTTCTTTTCTTTTGTTTTAAGGCCTTGCTAATTTACAGGTAATAACATATATGTCTGCATTGTTGTTGAAGTGGAAAATCTGCACCACACAATTTCACAGCTGCAGTAGCCTACATTATACCATGCAGGTTTTAATTTTTTATGCAGAGCTTAATTTTTTTGTGTGCCTTACATGGCTTTCAAAGTAGATATATATTAATTCTATAGCTTTTCAAGGGCATTGTTGATCTAGGGTTGGTTCGACTAGGGTTAGATAGATTAGCCTTCACCCTTAATCAATCCCAAAGACTGTGCAAAACAAAGCCTGCTTGACATTCTATTTCAAGGGAGAAATTATCACAAAGCTTTCAATACGCAATGGAAAAGGTTTAACAAAACAGTCACTGTTGTTTCTCCATTGGATTGTACTGAGAAAGCTTTTGCCTACAAAAAGAGTAGCCTGCCTCAGTGTAAATCAGTATGCCAAAAAGTTATTTTGCACCTTCTATACTCTTTAGTATACTTAGCCATATGCGAAAAAATCCTTTTAATCAATTAAAATTGGTCATATGCTGACATCATCAAATGTTTTATTCATAAGGAGGATTGGTTACCTGGAACAGGCCTACGTTTAACATCAGGAAGCAAAATTCTGGAGAAAGCAATGTTTCTTGAAAAACTGGGCATTTCAGACAAAGGTCTTCTATCGGCCCAGCTAATCATCTCCATGCTTGCATATAATCTTTATTCTATCTGAGTTCTTTGCAAAGTCTCGCCATTCTCACCACACAGTGCACATTACCAAGCTTTATTGTTTCTTTATATGTTTATCTTGTTACCGTTCTGTAATCTGTTCTTTCAACCCTGCCTTTTGATTGCCTCTATTGCCTGTTTGTGGTATCTTTGACCCTCTGTCTGTTGTTCACTACGTCTCTTCATTATGTACTTGAGTCCAGATATCAATGTACGTAGATATCAATGTAATGCTGTAAGATCAATGTCCAAGGATTATAACCATACACAGTGTGTAATAACCTAGCTGTTGGTAGTGGCACAGAGTAACTCAAAGCTAATGAGCAGGAGCATGAGTCTGTCACATAGGTATTGTGACATCGTGGAAGAAGAGGCATGAGCAGGAAGCATTTTAAAATCAGGAAAATGGTCTTTATTTGGCAAACACACTATTACAGCACAATACGTAGCTTGGTGAATAAGCCTGAGAACTGAACTAACATGGCAGAAGCCGGCGGGAGTTAACATAGACCACTGGACTTCCGTGGATGGTGGACACATATAACGTGCTGACAACAAATCCCACAATTCCCCCTTTTTCACCAAACCTCATTCCAACAGAACAGGGAATTCTTCTACAGAAATAACCGGCAGCCGTCGGGGCTCATGGGTATGCAAATGCACATCGCGCAGGCGCACCGCCGCTTCAGTATATTTATTGGCTAATATCATCTTCCTCCTCCTGTGCATTCACTTGTTTTAAAAACTAAGTAAATAATAAATAAAAAAAATGTTCCTATCAGCTGGGGAGTTTAGGAGGCCATGGGAGGGAGATGCATTAAACCAAGCAGCTGAGGTGTGAAGAACACAAAGGAACAGAGTGCTCTCTCAGCCATTGTTCTGCTGTTAGCCACACTGTGAAAGGGACCTCTTAACTAGGGGGGGGTGTTACTGTACAACAAGGAAGACTGGGTAAGGACATGTGCAAATCTAAAAACAGACTCAAATGGCTTGACTTTGGGATTAATCTTTAACAACTCTGGTTCAAACAAATATATAAATAAATTAACAAACAAATCTATGACTTACTTTTATCGACTACATTTCTAATGTCCTCTCATCTATGCATTAAGTATTTCTCAGTATCATGTTCTTTTGTACGAGACATTACCATTAGTGTATATAACTTCAATATGAAATGCACTTAATTTTAGTCCATATTGGCCTATGCGGTTTGCATATTAAAGTTTTTTCCCAGGCTGTAAGTCAACCCTTAATAGAAGTACGTTTTCTACATGTTTGAGTGTTCCATATCATTGCATATGAAAGCTTTCATCTGCAAACAGTTAATCTCTTCTATTTTTGTGGTGCCATTACATCTCTAGAATCAAGATCAAAGTTGTACTGCAAGTTTCTCTCTTTGGGGTGCCTGAGGCTTTTATTGTCTCCGCCTTAAGAAAAGTAGGCACAGAAAAGAGGAGTTGAATGTAATAGCCATAGCTAAGGCACTCGGACAGATTTTAGTTATAAAATGTAGAAAGGGCAAAAGGTATCGGTTCTCCATCCAGCACCGTGCTGGGTGGTTTGAACGCAAACGCCCTGTCCCGGCAGCCCAGTGCAGAGGAGCGATGCCATTACTGTGAGCGGCTGGAGGTTAAGTGTGAGCAGCGGAAGAGACCGCATCGGCTGTCCAGGGTTTTAGCAAAGTGGAGCTACGCTAAGCACAGAGTAGAGACGTGGAGCTGTCTGGAGGAGGGGCGGAGGACGAATTGGTCGGACGTCACTTCCCACGGGCCGACCATGAAAGTCTACTGCTCTCAGTGGGGCTGCTTGGCAGAGTGAAATGGACTGTTATATTGGCGCTGGGAAGGGGTAGGCTGTGTTGTCTGGCAGCTGTTAATGCCGCAGAGCTTGGCCGACGGGGGTCACGCACCTTCTTCGCTGACGCTACAATAGGTTTTCACTGCTATTATACATTTTTTTATTTGCAGTGTATAGCAAACATAAAAACATATGAAAATAACTCACATAAGAAAAACTTGTTGTTGGCTAACACAGATTACCAGTCAGCGTATGTGCTGTTTTTAAATTCCACCAAATAGACATGTCTCTGTGTATGCTAGCTCAACAGCAGGTAGCTAATGCTAGCCTCGGTTTCATACACGTCCTTGTCTCAGGTGTGACCCTGTATTATCCAGTTTATGATGTGATGTCTTGGAGCCTAAAATCTAAGACCATGTAAATTCAAGTTTAAGGCAATTTAATACCTATTAAGGCCTTTAATTCGTGAAATGTAATTTTAGACAAAAATCAAGACTTTTTAAGGATCCATAAGCACGTTGGAAAAAGCATATAAAGTGTGATTGTCTGTGGATCATTTAAGTCACAGAGCCATCTGGTTGTGAATGGCTCTGTTATCCAGCTTTATAACAGATATGCTAAAATAGGGTGCAAATATGCTAATATAATGGTCTTTCAAACTTGGCAAATCAAAAGAATATAACCACATACACATGCACACACATTTTACTGTGGCACTGCACAAAACCCAATTTGAGAGATTTAGCCAAAATACTATGGGTATATATTATACTTCTTTTGAGCAATTTCTGAAGGGGGAATGCCATTAACATTGTAGTTTAATCCAGGACTAGGCTTAAAACAAGCCCTGGATATTAGGTTTGGAATTTTTGTCTGCTTTAGATTGACACACTAGCACAGATGGTAAATAATTAGCATGCCAATAAGTTTTGACCTGCAGATTGACTTTAGTCATGCCGTCGGTTCTTATTGGCGTTCAATCATAAAATGCAAATGCTGGGCTCATTTCTTAACCTTTGTCTGAAGAGTCGTTCTGAAAAATCTATTTTTGTCTGGTACAGTACATCCTCTTACATAAGCCTTAAAATCAATCACCACTTTAGATTTAAATTTACAAAAAAACAAAAAGAGAAAAGGGAAAGAAATAATACAATTGCACATTAACATCTTCACAGATATTGACATCATTTGACATGAAGATTCAGTCTGATCTATATGCATGCTTTGTTAAATACATGAACAGTTTGGATTGAACTGATAATTTAGTTCATTGGCAAATTGCAGTAATAACTATCTAAGTTATATGAGTTTTAAAGAAAAAATATGTCAATGTACCAGATGTCAATGTACTTTCCAACTTGTAACGCTGCGGGTGATAAAATGGCTCAATTACCTACCAGCCAGAGAAGAGTGTAATTTCCTTCAGTGCAACAATGATATCTTTCTTGTATGTCATTCTGAAGGCAGCATATCTGTAACAGGGGAGGAAGATAAGATTTGTATTAATGTCTGAAAAAAGTGATGCTCTATTGGGGTTTCTATACACCAACTTTTTGGAAATTCACACAAAAATAGAAACACACCTTCTGTGAAGTTTGGTCTTAATACATGTTGTTACAGGGAAATATTTGCATAAGTGGGTTGATGCCTTTTATACCTTTCAGCCATATTTAACATTGTTGACTATAATATTCTTCTGGCTTATTTAAATCTATTGTGCGTAGGATATTTTGTTGGTTGGTTGGTTGGATGGATGGATGGATGGATGGATGAATGGATGGATGAATGGATGGATGAGTAAGGGGAGAAAACGATACTCTATAATATTATGTTCCTGAGCTTCTGGGAGCCTGTAATAGTAATTCACAGTCAGAGCTGTGTCAGGGATGTCAAGATTAATTTGAGGGGAGTTTTGTAAGCATACATCATACACCAGTTCAGATACGTCAAACATCATTAAGTCCTACCTCAGGAATGAAAGAAGTCTGTCTACACGGAGACAGGTGAGAGCCGGCAGCCAGTCAGATACTGTCTAATACTATAATAAACCAATCCACGGAACAAGAGAATGAGAGAGTCCAATTTAATACTATAATACTATACTAAAGAGAAAGGATTCAGGAGTGATGGAGGTTTAGCTTTTTTTCTTGCTGAACAGGTAAGGTATTTACTTTATTTGTTCTCTAATTGGGTACTAAATAGTATGTCAGTACACCATTGGTGTCTACTATTTAGGCATACTATTTAGTGTGCATTATGCGGTTTGTGACACCTTCCTGAATTCCCTTTAAGTGTATTGACTTGGCACTTGCAGCCATGAAATTAATCCACGTGGTGGAGAAGGATGCATCACAACCCACGTTACAAATTGTTCTTCCGCGAGTAGCTCGAAATAGCGTTTTCCTACCAAAGAGAAATTCCAAAATCTTACATTCAGCAGCTTTAAAGACAAGCTGAACTCAAAACTGACCTGACCTTCCCTGACCTTCCCTGACCTTCCCCCCCTTGTTAGCTCATGTCCTTAATAAGATTGTGCACAATTCATCTGTCAAAAGACAAAATTCTTCGTTGTCCGTAATCTTTCACTGAAGTGCAGCGACTTTTCCCCGCTTCTGACGTATTTATTACATCACGGTAAAATTGCGGGCAGGACAAAAAACATAAGTTAGCCTCTTAGTAACCTCGAGTTCGATACCGATTAAATAAACACAAACGTTAGCCTCGGCATCCGAGTCACCACCTGGCCCAAATAAATATGGCCTCACTCTTGGGATGGAATTTTCTTTTTTTCTTCCTTTAGCAGGATTTCCTCAGCATTCGCCTCCTCAAGTGCCGATGGAGTTGTCCTCCACAAGTGACTGCAGGGTAGTGTCTAAATTAGACTCCCCTTTTTTGTCCTTCTGAGCAACCACTATTGCCAATCAAATCCCGATCGATAAAACCCAAATATGCCGTTTCACTCGGGAATACGTCACGTTGCAGAAAAAAAAGTTAGAATTTCCATTTCACCTTGTCTTTAAAGTCAGTCCATACTTTCAAACTAAACTAGAGTAGTTAGCAGTGATTAGTGAACCAGTATTTTTCTGTGCCTGTGCATCGGTTTGACATGACCCTCCTCAATGAGAGGGCAATTTTAAGGTGATGCAGAGATCCCTGTCTGCTCTGCTAAACTCGTTGTTACAAAAAAAATGGAATTTAAGGTAAGACCATAGATCAACATTTAAATATTTTGTTCCATTACATTTGTTAACTGGTTACCTTCAAATGCATTGTCTTTTTGTTTTCTTTTTTGTAACATTACAGCTCACCCTCTGAGACTAGATGCAAGCACCATTACACCATGCTTTAGAAACATATTCACTTTCAGGTGAGTTTGTAGAGCGTTTGGTTAACCTTTAGCATACTGCAGGGCTAGACTCATTAAACTGGAGATATAACAGTCGTTTGGGTGAGCAAAAAGCATTGTCAAAGCACCTGCGTTTTTTTAAATCACTCAGAGAAGCCAATGTCCCTTTTCTAACAGGCGATAAAGTAGATTGAGCACGGACAAGCTAGCAGCTCCCCAGAGATAACGGTTTGCTTCTGGTGGAGAAAATAATGGATGTATCAGTATCATCACTTAATCCTGACCTGACAAAGCAGTGTTGCTAACAGATTGCCTGTGCCATCTGGGTTTTAAATATAAACATACATTTTTATCTTCAACATAGTCGTTACTCATCTACTGTTCCCTTAAATTATGCTGCATGTACCTTGACCTGTATGTGATGGCAACCCAATCTCATGCAACATTAATAGCAAGTTTAACAAGCAAGAGAAATTTTGTTGGATTTTACACAAAAGCAGTCGTAAGAAAAGCTAACTGCTAGACTCAAAATGTGTAACTTTTCACAAGTTGGCTTGTGTGAATTCTTATGAATTTGCAATTATGAAACCATGTTGGTGATTGAGCTGTCTAAAGTTTTTAGAATCTAGCAATCTAGAATTTTTCTTTTGTAGAATTTCTCTTTGGGGATTTTGGAAGTTGAAGGCATATCAAACTCATATAACCTCAAAATAAATGCATTGTTGTAAGACCAAGAACTAAACACCACTGGTCTACTCCTTCCCTTGTAATACTCTTTTTGAAGTTTTTGCTTCACACTGCCCTGATCTGCCTTTCTATTCTTTTCCATTATTTTCCACTCCACAGTCTTTCTATCAGCTTTGAGAAAATGAAAGCCTCATGAAGAACTGAGCACAGTGATGACTGAGTCCTGGCCTACTTTTAAGAAGAAAGATTATTCCCTCATTGTCCTGCACTCTGAACCCCAGGGACGAGTGTCCATGGCATTGACATGAGTAACAATTCTTCATGAATCCAGAAACACAGCAGATAAGTTCAAATGGGACCCAAGGAGACGATAACACTATACCTTAATAAACTATACAATTAACAAGGCATATAAATGTAGTGTAATTGTGGAGCCATTTGTATGTGGTTACTGGAGCATTTTTGTGGAAAGAGTATAGAAATAACATAAAAGCATGAACCCTTATTTGACAAGGTTGTTCTTCAGCCCCATATCTTGAAAAATACTACTTTTACTCAAACTGCTATGTTTTTACAGTTTCCAGACACATATATTTTAGCCTTGCTTTTTAAGCTTGTGTATTTTTATTTATTTATTTATTTAAAGAAAAACAAAACCAAACAACTTTGAATACCCAAGGTTGCTTTCAGATAATAAAACACCTGTGCATCACCAATGCCGTGGTATAGCTATGCCTGTTCTGCAAGATCACATAAACAGCACATAACCTACAGAACGAGCTAGCTAGCTAAAGTATAAGTTCTGGTTGAAGGGAAAACTCTATAAACTCTAATTTGAGAGATAACCCTCACAAATCATGTTTTCCTTTCTATGCCAATAGCACAAAATGGAGTTATGGAATAACCTAAATTTGGAAGAAGGACCACGCTTGAAACTCCTCCTGGTCATCAGTAACTGCCTATATAAATTCCCATCCACACATTCCACTCCTCGTGACGAAATCTCGCCACTCACAATGGAAATCGTCATCTAAACTTCTGACGAAGACCTCTGCAGCCGCCATTCGCCATCCGACGCTTCACATAAGGTCTGTGGTCACTTTCCCAGCTACTCCCACCAGCACACCTTCCTTGCACTCAACCACCCACAACAGCCGCCGCCGTGTAGCACCACCCACCTCCCAACGCCACCGCGACACAACACCGAACTCCGCGTCCCTGAACTAGGAGCACGCAGACAAGCGACCATGCTCCAGAAACATCCGCAGCCCAAGCAAACCCGCACGCTTCTGCATCCAAATTGCACCCTCCCAGCATTTCAGACTGGACCATCACCAAACTCCAGAAAGTCTTAAAGGAAAGGAAGATCTCCTCATATTTTGGATCTCTGGGAGGTAAACAGCGAAAACAATCCACCGCCATTGACCAGAGACACGCCATCATGCCAGCACGCCCCCAGCACGAAGACATTGTCATCCTGACATGCCCCCAGTGCCACTAAGCCGACATGGCCCCAACACCAAGACGTCTCTCCTGCAACAAACCCCATCCCAGATGCTGGCATGCCTGCCTTACACGCATCTCGATACTCTCCTGCTCCTGCTCCCCAAGTGTCTCTTCATTCAATGTTTTCTCGACTTTCTCCTCCACTTTCAATTCCCCAAGCCTCCCTTACCTTGCCTTCTCACCCCCAGCCCTCATCACCCCAATCCCCCTCCTGCTTTTGTCCCAACCCCTCCCCTATTCATCCCATCCCCTCCACTTCTTGTCCCAACCCCTAAAACGCGCATCCCAGCCCCTGCACTTCTTGTCCCAATCCTTCACACACGCATCCCAACCCCTGCACCACTCATCCCAGCCACACCTCCTTCAACCAGCACCCAAGCTGCCTTGGCCCAAGAGCCACACCTTCAAGCTCCACTGCACCCAGCCTCATCTGGATCAATTTTCACTCTCACGGCTCCTCTACCAGTCCCACCCGCCAACGCCCGCCTATTCAACCCTCGTACAATTCCCCCCAACTTCCGATCACAGATTCTCCATGATGTGGACATTAACCTCTTCTCTCTACTCCACCCCTCTACCGACGCCGCAACCTCTCCTTCTCTCTGAAATCTTCCAACACTCACTCTTCAAAGATACTCACAGCTCCCGAATTCACTCTGGCTTTCTCCATCTACCGCAATGTAATCTGCTCCGCCTTTCCACCCAAATAACAGGAACTCAACGACTACCTAGCCACAGTCTTAGATCTAGCACATTCGCCCCCACACTGGCATTAACCACTTCAACTACACGTGACAGCCATGGATGGCCTCTGCGCTACCTCAGAAACCACATGATATGTAACAACTTCAACTCTAAAGGCTGCTTCACTTCCTCATGCAAACTACGTTTGTTTTTACTGCGGACAGGCCTAATCCCGATCCAGCTGCCCCCACTGACCAGCCCATTCCACCCCAGCTGACTCAGTTCCTATCCACCCCAGTACATGTCCTTCTCCTTCTTTTATCAGGACTAGTTATCCTCGCACGAAAACTTGCAACTCTACACAGATGCTGCTCCATCCATCGGCTTTGACGGCTTCTACAGAGGCCATTCGGTAAGGATATCTAACAGAATTTACTCACCTAGCTAGCGAATCTACTGCCCTATGGGAGCTCTGTCCCATCATAATCACTGCCCTCCTTTGGGGGCATGAATGGACAGGTGGAATCATTCTAATCCATTCTGACAACTCGGCAACAAAGGACGCTTCAGATTTTTAAACATCATGCCTTTCATCCACCGTCTCACTTGGCACTCAATACAACACGATTTCATAATCAGGGCCACAAACATTCCAGGCCACTCAAATAGCATCGTTGACTCTCTCGTTTCCAATTTCAGTAATTCATAGCCTTGGCACCACAAGCAGAGCCCCGGTACCTCCATATTCAGAAAACACCCTCAACTAAATCCTCAGCTCCAGCACCTCATCTGCCAGGCTCAAGAAAACATCTTAAGCGCAATAGCACTGAGCACCCTCTCAACATACTGGACAGGCTATTCTACATAACACACAACATTCCATTCTGACAACCTCACAACCATTCCTACATTTCTCATCAATGCCAACTCAAACCACGGCATTCGCTCCTCCACCCTTTGTGTCTATCTGGCTCTAATCAATAGGCAAGTTTCCATCCACTTTATGTGCATAATTTAAGCGATAAAATGAAAATGCATAAACAAATATTTGTGAACTTTTCTGCCAGCAGCTTGTTTCCATTAAATAGACGTTTTGCGATTAAAAAATGCTTTACATAATGTCATCCCTTCCTGCAAAAACTTGCTGTCACATTTTTTTATTTATTTTTTATTGTGTTCGATACGTTCGAAACTTCCCTGAGTTTTCCCTCGTCACCTGATGCTTTTGACAAAATGGAAAGGACAGATTAGACCTGATCTACAGTGCACTGATTAATAATGTCGTTTCCGCAGTGAACAACTTCGATAAGACGATGGCGACTTGTCACATAAAATTACAAGAACCTGCTCTTTTGTAGTTGGTGTAGTTTTCCATCAAATAAAGATGTCACATAATTTTCTATAATTAAACAAATTTTTCTCCTTAATCCAGCGCATCACTCGCATATTCCTTTTTTTCTGCGGCAAAACTAAATTGTTGACAATACAACCGTTTATGAGCTTATACATGTATGTATGAGTTTATATCTTATATGATATAATTTACTCAGACCTTGTTTAATGCGTAATGTGTGTATTATGCCTTTCGCACTGTCCCACAATGATTTAAACTGAAATGGTTCAGCCTAAAGATAGTACATGTTAAGAATAATACATTATGGCGAGATCTCCCTACCCATATACTATATGTTTAATATTAAAGTAAATTTTCCCCCGTTAGAAACAGGAGTTATTAGAGAGAGAGCAGCTGTAAGGGGGAGTGGAGGCAACGCATGTTTATGCGGCAGGAAGATTTCGGCACAACACCAGCATCCTGCTTCTCCCGCTGATGTGTTTTATTGGTTTATTGTAGCAGAGGCACGTGATAAATAAAACCACATGACACAAAATTTATGCATAATTGCAGTGTTTTTCTGTAGTTTCCCGCAAAATTTCACATATCGACAACCAAATTATCCTTTAAAGTTAACCGGAAAAAGTTTTGTCTATATATCTAAAATATTACAGATAAATGCTGTTTCCATCGCCTACATCGGCATGATTTCAATTTCGCTAAAACATTTTTTGCATAAACTCCCTTGGATGGAAACCTGGCTATTTTCATTATTAAAATCCTCACCGGAGCACCTCATGCCTCCACCAACCATCCTCAGGTCACCCTCCTTCTAAAAGGAATGTTAAGGACCAAACCCCGCTTCGCACCTATAACATTAGACATCCTACTCCGCTGCTTACAAACAATACACTCGATATTTTCCCCCAGCTATCCCCATAACTTTGGAAGCTTTGATCTTCCTACTCGCTTTCTTCGGATCCCTGAGATGTTCCGAATATACTTCTACCACGGAAAACTTTAATCCCACACGCCATCCCTGCCTTTCAGACCTCACTATCCTCGATAACAACACCCTGATATTCACCATCAAGCACAGCAAGACGGACCAAACAGGAAAAACCACACCTCTACTTATTTAAACTGAATTCTCTCCTTAGTCCATATGAACCCCTCACACGCCTCCTCCGGCTCAGACACATACAAAATGCCTAACCATCAGACCTCCTTTTCATCTCCAATACCGGTTCTGTTGCCTCACGCCACTGGTTCCAAAACTTCCTGTGACAAGTTCTCTCTCTAAATGGTTACCCCTCCGAACAGTTCTCCGCACATTCATTCAGGATCAGCACAGCTTCCACAGCATCCCGACAAGGCATTCCAGATCACACAGTCCAACTCCTCAGACGCTGGTCCTCTTAAGCATACCACAGCTACATTTGGATGTAGATTCAAGACCTCAGAAAAGCCTACGAGCAGCTGGCATCCCATTAACACTCACTAAGCTTTTGGGGGAAGAACAACGATCAGACAGCATCCTTCCACCCAGTGTTTTTGGGGGCTCAGCTATCTAGAACTGGCAGAAGTCACCCCGAACTCCAGCCCAAGTTCTCAGAGTTCCACAACCACACCTCACAACACCATTAGTTTAAGACGTGGTCTGCACTCGCAAACACAATGCATGCTGACAGATTTCAAGCCTAGCTGCTAAAATCTAAATATAAGCTTAATTAAACTGTAAACAGTGGTAATTAAGGCTATCCCAAGTGATTGTGAGAGTAGAGAGAAGGATTAAATACAACATGAGCATTATGAAGTAACCAGAGTTACGATGACACCTTTAGCTGTTTGGAATACTGTCAGCAATCCTCCTCTTCAATGTAGTTCTAGCATCATGAAGATTACATCTGCGAGGGGACTCCTGAGTGGCGCAACAGTAAAGCATTCGCCCTATGATGCCACAGCCATCCGTGGCCAGGAGCCCAAGAGAGCATCATTGGCCCTGCGCTCTGGGTGGGAGGGATGGCATTACACTTTTTCTTCTGTCAATCAAAGCATCACCAGCCAATCGTGGGCATCTGTGAGCTCATGCATACAAAAGAGGGCAGTTGGTCGCGTTCCTCCAAGCGCATGGGACTGCCCGCCCTGTAATGTTGCATGAGCAGCAGTTCGAAAAGATGGTGGCTGGTTTCATGTGTCTCGGAGGAAGCACGTGTTAGCCTTCGCCCTCCCCGGTTGATAGGAGCGAACTAGGTAGTGGGTGGGAATTGGCAATGACTAAATTGGGAGAAAATGGGGTAAAAAAAAAATATATAATTACGTAAGAGGGAGAGAGTCAAATATGCACAAGGCTCATCTGCATATACATTAGCAAGTAAAAGGAGTTAAGGTAGCTTTTCTTTAGCCTTTTAGCAGAAGTATCCTATCCTGCTTAGTCCTAGCATTGTTAAAGGTCAGCTGTCCTCCACTAGAAACCGGTTAGTCTGCTAATCTGAGGGTTTTTTGGTGACCTTTCATGAATAATATTTATCAAAAGATTAATCTTAGAGAAAAGAATCCAGCAACATAATCAATCCAAACTTGTGATAAGCAATCACTTCAATTAAAATTTGCATTTATTTGTCATGAACATACCAAGATACAATATCACAGTCACAATCTCATGCAATTTCCTGCAATTTCTTTCAGATGCTTGTTTTTGATGATGGTGCATGGTTAAATTTAACACTTATTTGAATTTCTTTCAATGGTCCACAGGTTGTTTGCTTTTTGGATATCTCTCTTCTCTAAGTGCTGTCTTTCGAATTTCAAGCAACCCATATGCTCAGATCTACTTTCTTTTGACTTGCTACTGGAGAGCTCGGCTCCAGCAATGCTGTGCCAAACATGTGTTTTGACTCTTGGATGGAGATAAGTGTGTGTACTAGCCAGAGAAACTAAGGGAAGACATCAATCATTAGGGATCAGACATTGATGCTGAGTCCTGAGTCCCACTCTTAGCTTCTGTGAGCAGATTGTATGAATTTACGTTCAACATGATGAAGAAAATTGTCAGCAAGTTCTGTACGTGTTATACTGATTGCTTTTTTCTCCCTCAAACGTTCCCATGAGGCTTGATCACCATGGAAACAAGTCCTTGACAGCCATTGGCAGTGTATCGTTCTGCCTCTGCAGGGCAAAAGAACATTCTCCATCAGTTTCAGTGAAGCTCCTTGAAGTTGGAAGAGCCTTGTCCCACTCAGTTTCACCAGCTGAATCACAGTGGATCAAACCAACAGAATATCAGAGAAAAATGGTCCTAAATCCAAACCTGTACAGCAGTTAGATCAATTAGATTTGACCTGGTACCAAAACACTGTTTGGACCGAAGCAAACAGTAGAGTTAACATTGCAGATTCTACATAATTTTAATGTAACTGGAAAAATGTGTTAGAGGATGGGTTGGGGCCAGAGAAAACTCGTGGGCCACCATTTGATGATCCTGGCTGTAGAGTATGCATTTGACTTCCTACACTGAATTATTATCACTACATCACCACACTGTATATTTCTTTAGAGGAGTCATCAGAGAAGTCATGAAGCACCAAGAGGCTGGACACATTCTAAATCTAATTCATTGATGGATGAACTGGCCTGAGGCCTTGGATGCAACGTGATCACACGCCTCTACACTGTTGAAAAATATGAGTTTTGCTCTGATTATTTGGCCACAGCAAGGAGAACCAGATCTGTCAAATGTCTATAAGGTCAGAGACCAAAAGTGTAAATAGATATAGACATAGATATTATTGGTGCCCTATAATCAGTAACAAATGTCTCAAAGCTGATCCTTCAGAAGACAACCTCCAAGGTAAAAAAAAAAAAAAAAAAAAGGGCCGGTCGGGCTTTATATAATTCATAAAATTGACTGGTTTTAATTAGTCAGACTGGAAACAAACTTGGGCTACAAGTAGCATATATTTAATATATATTTCCATTCCTTTCATGAACTACCAGTAGATGTTTTGCAGTTTCATGGAGCGCTTACGAGTTTGTTGAAAGAAATATTTGACACAGTTGACAGCTAGGTGTGTGTTGACCTTCATAAGTCAGGCAATGGCTAGAAAAAATGGCTAGACTCTACTGGAATTTTGACTGGAACCGGGTTCTACGGTCTGATGAGACAAAAAAAGAGCTTTTTGGCAACAAACACTCAAGGTGGGTTTGCTGTAAAAAGTAGGATGCGTATACAGAAAATAACCTAATACCCACTGTTAAGTATGGTGGAAGATCTGTGATGTTGTTGGCCTGTTTTTACTCCAAAGGCCCTGGGAACCTTGTTATGACTCCATGAAGTACCAGGAGACTTTAAATGAAAAATGGTTTAATGACCTCAGAATCAAGCTTTTTGGCATGGTCATCCCAGTCCCCTGACCTAAACCCCATTGAAAACCTGTGGGGTGAGCTGAAGAAGAGGGACCACAATAGAGAACTTAGGACCCTGGAGGATCTGGAGAGATTTTGTATTGAGAAGTGGTCTCAAATTCCATTAAGCATTATAGCAGAAGACTCAGTGGTGTTCTGTTGGCAATGGGAGACTTCACAATAAATAAATAAGTAAATGTTTTTAATAATGATACAATAACTTGTAATCATGTGTCAGACGTCATCTGAGTTTATGTGGGGAGTAATAAGTTTTACCACTTGAAATTGTCTATATGTTACAGATGTCATCAAATGTTTTATTTATAAGGAGGATTGGCTACATGGAATAGTACTATGTTTATTTACCAGGGGAAATTTTTTTTTAAAACTCCACTGAGATGCATATTTCTAAATTCCACAACTTGCATATAATTATGATTTGAACTAACAAATATTACTACCTACATTCTGTTAATAAATCAGGTTAAAAGATTAGGCTAATTCATAGCTTTTAGCATGAATTAAGACTAGAAACGGTTGATATCTGAAGCCTGCTTGTGTTTCATGGGAGCACTCAGGCTTCGTTTGGTCCTATTTTTAGTAGATATGGGATGCAAAATAACGATTAACACAGCATTAATCCTAGGTCAAATTGTTATTAATGTAATGGATAATAAGGGACACCTTTTGTAGAGCTCAGTTTGCTTTAGCCAGAAGCAGTCTATCAACCAAAGTAAATTAAAATGGGACAGGTCTGAAATTCCAGAAAGAGTCTAATGCATTCTGGGAATAAAGTGTCTGAAGGGAAAAGTGGGAAGGAGGTGTTGAATAATTAATTAACCCAACACACTTCATGGCTCTTACTTACAGCAAGATTGTTGTTTTATGCAAATGTCTATAAACGATTCAGCTGAATATTCATCCCTGTTTTTATCCATCTCACGCCTCTAGTCTTTCCATTTGCCATACAATAAAGCATTGACTGGTGATCTTCACAGTGGTATTTATACCCACCACCATCCCACAACAATTTATTCTGGATATGCTTATGAACACAAAGTATCAGCTGATAATATCATCTCACAATTATCAAGTTCAAATAGTTTTGGCCTCATTTCACACACCATTTGAAAAATAGCCCAATTATGTCCAACACCTTCATGTTTCACAAAGTCCTTCTGAATCTACATAGTTTAAATTTGGTATTTGCACAATTCCACTGTGGGCTAAATTCAATACTTGAATGTCATTCCAGGGTTCCTGGTCTCTTTCCACTGGCTGGGTTAGACTTGAACAGAGCTTAAGTAGGAACTCAAGCCCCAGTATTAGCCCTCTCCAACAGGGTTAGGGCAAAAACTCTGCCAATTTCTTAAACCAAAACCATCCCCAGCAGAAACAGCAATACAAATATAAAAACAAGCCACTTATAAATAAAGGTAGTTCAACTTAAAAAAAAAAAAGGTAAAAACAAGTCAATAACTTTAAATTTGCTCTTATTATGAGTTCAGTGTTGTGAGAGTTAAAAAAGTACATTGTTTGAGGTTTTGTCAAGAGATCGAATCCCAACAATGCCACAGCTATCCAAGAGTGCATAATTGCACCTTGTAAATTTTCATACACAAACTAATGGCGCTTTCTATGAGTGATTAGTGCACCCTGGCACCCTTTAGTGTCTTTGGTAGTTGTTAAAAGTAGCATAATTTATTAATGAGGTTCTCCGATAGAACATTTAAAGAGACAATTTTGGTGCTTTATCTGCCCAAATTCCACCAAAGTTCTTGGAACCTTAATATCAGCTGATGTTATTGGCCAATCAGTATATTGGTTGAGCCCTTGTTCACAGTAGTCTGAAAGAGAGTAAAATGTTTTGTTTTGGGTACAGTAGGGAGCAGAGGTAGGCCTGAGATCTGTGTGACCTTTATCAAGTCAAGTCAAGTGGGTTTTTTATTGTCATTCCACCATATAACTTGTATACATTGGAACGAAATATTTGTGCTGCATGTGGAGAAATATCTGATTATACCACAGCACATTTCTGCACATAAAGGACAAACATTACTGTCATCTACACCACTGTGAGGATTAATTGGTTTGGGTCAGTAGTTGAGGTGCACTTAAGCCTTTTCCTCGTGAAACAGGATAAGACTGGCCAAATAAAACGAATGCATGACATAATTAGCTTAAATGCCAACATGGTCTGACAATTGCAAATTCGTAAATCACACAAGCCAACTTGTACTATATGAAAAGATATGAACAGTTAAGTTAGGGTAAAGGTAGGGTTAGTGGTCATAGTTTTTCTTATAACCAGGGTTTAAATTGTGTGGAAACTCCGGCATCTTTGGTTTATGTGAACAAGAGGAGCTGATTTATGGGTCAATTATTTGATGGAAATGTAAATAAGTTCTAATACAGATTCCTGTCGTCCTGCAGATTTTCATAATTGTAAAAGCACGCATTCAACCTTTCCTGCCGTTTCATAGTATTTCAACTTGCTACAATAGTTAATGATGTCTCAACCTGTAAGTAGCTTAGATTATCATCATTGTGGGCTTTTTCCTGCTGAGAACTACATACAATAATCTATCAATAGCTGATCATGATCTTGTGTCTATTTCAGCTTTTGTTTAGCTGGCCAATTTTGGAGCAGATACTGGCAAAGGCTCTCAAAGCTACCACAGGTAAGAGCAGGTTAGACAGAATAACATGATTATCTAGCCAGGCAGGTCTTATTACATGACCTGGTATAGAATTAGAGATATGTTCTTCCCATAACTACATGGAACTTATAAAACTGGGCCAGGCTCTATCTCCTGTGGGCTCCTGAGGCCGGCATGTTGCCCTTATTTATTCAATCAGCCTTATAATAACTCTCCAGATTATGAACAAACATGGACATCAATGCCAAAACTGAACTATGGAGCAAGCAGTAAAGCTAACGGGGGTATAGCTGTATGGTAACAATTTAGCTTTTATAGTTGGTTTTGGCACCTCATAAAAATAAAATTAAAAAAAACAAGCAATAAAGTAGGAAATGTCCTTAGTACATAAAGCCCATGCAAATTAGTCTAGAACACTGTTATGATGTCTGCCAAAGGCATAAAGGGTCCTCTTTGCCCTGAAGCACAGTAACTTAAAGGTGGGGAAAAAACTTGGTTTGCAGCTGCATTGAAACACCGATGACTGTTGTCAGTTAAATGATTATGGTCATTATAGAGGATTCATGCACTATATCAACATTCTAATAAATAACTTTATGTACATTTTTAAAATTAATTTATTTAACCTTTATTTTACCAGGAATGATCCCATTGAGATTCAAAATGTCTTTTACAAGGCAGTCCTGGCCAAGACAGTAGTACAACAGTTACACATTTACTATAACAGTGGTCAATCAAATGTATCAAAAAAGTTTAAAAAAACAAACAAACAAACAACAACAATTCAGAATAGGATCCAAATAAAAAAGCACATTAACAGACACAATCATTAAGCTAAAAGCAAGAGCAATCAATAACCCAATCATCCTTGATCAAAAGTTTAAAGTCATCCAGGGGTATTAGACAGTTTAGATGGATTTTGTTTTGTAGCTGCTTCCAGGACCAAAGGGCAAAGTAGCTAAATGCTTTTTCACCAAAGACAGTACGGGTTTGTGGAATGCTGAACAAAAACAAATCCTGGGACCTCAAGTCATATGAACTTGGTGGTTGCCAAGCCAGGACAGAGCAAGGGTAATGGGGCAGCTCACTAACAATCACCTTGTAGAGGAAGATAAGCCAATGATTTTTTCTGCGGGCATACAGTGAAGGCAAACCAGCTCTTGTTTGATACATATGGCAATGATGGATGTGATAGGTAGAGTTAGTAACAAACCTCAGTGCTGCATGTTAAACTGTATCAAACATGCTTAAACAAGAACTATTGGCATGTATGTAAATTATATCACCATATTCTATAACAGAAAGGAAAGTAGAAACAATAAATTGTTTTCTGACCTAAAAAGAAAAACAAGATTTATTTCTATAGAAGTAACCTAATTTCCGTCTCAGTTTGTTTACTAAATTTTCTATATGATTCTTGAAAGAGAGGTTGTCATCAAGAAGAAAGCCTAGGTATTTATATGTATTTACCTGTACAATCTGTTTACTTTGCAAAGTAACTATTGGTTGTTTGAGTTTTGTCTGAATTCAAAACAAGTTTCAAGTTAAAAAGGTCATTCTGAACAACATTAAAAGCTTTTTGTAATTCCTCCATAACTTTGTTTAATGAGGATGCACAAGTGTATAAAATGGTGTTATCTGTATAAAGGTGTATATTAGCATTTTTCACATTTAGACCCAGATTGTTTATGTATATAGAAAACAGAATGGGGCCTAAGATAGAACCGTGGGGAACACCATTAAGGATATCCAAAAAGTGTAAATTAAATCATACAATTTTGATAGCATTCTAGCTAAAAGTATGATCTTTGCCAAATGTGAGCTCTATTAATGTTGATCTATGAACTATACACACTGAAAAAGCTTTTATAATCTCAACTGTAGAAACTAGTAAAGAGTAAAAAAAACAATTCTGGCTTAAAATATTTTCAAAACCTCTTAGTCACTATTTATTGTTCGGTCACCATTTGTACCATAGTACTCTAAGCAACTTTTATATTAAATAACTCAAAAGCATATGAATTAAAAGTGTTTAACATATTTAGAAGCTTAATACAAAAGACCATTACCATTACTTGTTTATTCCTTTCTAGAGCATTTTTACACCACTGGCACACATGTTCCATCACCATTGTTACGTCCCTGGACATATTTTGGTTTCTGTGGGTGTCTCTTTCTCTCTCACGGTGTCCTACTACGCCTTTAGGATGGGGAGTGACATCATCGCATTAGAGGAATATAAAAAGGAGGATGCCGGCGACAACATTAAGCCTACTGCGTCCGTCCTAGTTTGTAGCCGACACCCCTTTTTGTGCTTTTGTAGATTTTCTTTGTAGAATCTACTCTGTAGATTTTCAGCTAGCCTTTGAGCTTGTTAATACCAACTTTATGCGAGTTAGTAATTTATGTATAGAAACTCTATTCTCACCTGTAACTTAATGTATTTTAGCACTCTTTCAACTTTTGTAAATTATGTACATATCGATAGATATCAGATATTTGCACTCTGTAAAAATACCAGATAATATTGTACTCTATGCCTGTTCGGAAACTGTAGAAGTGAGTGCCTTTTCTTTTGGGACCATGTCGTTTTCTCCTGTTTTTTTTTGTTAGATAGGGAGAAAGGGAAGACATTGTATTTGATTTTCGTTTTGTTTGGAACAGGAAAGGTAGCTTAATATCTCAGTTAGACACATTGTTTTGTTTATTATTTTGGCGTTACTCACCCTGACGCTATTTTCTCCAGCAGCAAGCTTATTCCTATATTCTTTAATATATTTGCATCAAAACGACAAACAACTTGTCTGGTTCCTTTGATTTATGTTATGACCCTCACTTCCCAATGGCACAACGAGCCTGATTGTTCGAGACTTAAAAAAAGGGTTGTAACACCATGGCTTAAAATTTCTTACCATTCAGTCCATGTGTCATAACAGAGTTCATCCTCACACTCACAGATGCATAAAAGGCAAAGATGTGCCATATCTGTCCTTTATTTTATGTAACAAGGCCATGTGGCATCTGGGGATACTCACAGTTCCCCCCTAAAACAACATTAATACCATCATTTATCATCATTACCATCCGTGTAGCAGTAGTGTTGGTTGCTAAAGCCTACACATTACCAGCAAATTAGATTGAACATTTTGGTCTGTATATGATCCCATTAGAATCCCACATGTTAGACAGTGCAGCCATGGAAAAAAAAAAATGATAAAAGCAAGGCTGTGTATATCTGCAAGTATCTGGTTGCAGAAAGCATGTTGTGTGTGCTTACACAAGGCTAATGCAAAAGAGAACAACTGGTTGACTCAAATAGTATGTTGTATCCACCACAGCAGAAACATGTGTCATGCGCACGCCGCCACGCGCTAGTTCCCTGACGCCACAGGAGGCGTGGCCGGATTCCCTGATGCCGCAGGAGGCGTGGAAGAATTCCCCGACACCGCAGGAGGCATGGCTGGATTCCCTGACGCCGCAGGAGGCATGGCGAAGTTCCCTGACACCGCAGGAGGCGTGGCGAAGTTCCCTGACGCCGCAGGAGGCGTGGCCGGATTCCCTGATGCCGCAGGAGGTGTGGAAGAATTCCCTGACACCGCAGGAGGCGTGGCGAAGTTCCCTGACGCCGCAGGAGGCGTGGCCGGATTCCCTGACTCCGCAGGAAGTGTGGAAGAATTCCCTGATGCCGCAGGAGGTGTGGCAGAGTTCCCTGGCGGAAGGTGTCCCACGGGTCTCCGCTCCGCCCACAGGCTTAGGGGACGACGATGCGCTGCATCCTGCCCCAGCGGAGCACGTCTTCGCTCCACTCCCTGGATGCGCTGGGGATTGATTTGGCTCCCCCACGCAATGCCGGCCTCCGGGTCGCCCCCTGGACATAGACATTGTGCCCACGGGCCCGGGACCCCCCCTGGGACGGCCGCTGTGCGTGGCAGGAGCCGCGCATTAGTGTGGGGGCTCTGTCATGCGCACGCCGCCTCACGCTACGGTAACAAGCGCCAGGGCAACAAGCGCCATGTGCTCTGTGTTTATGATTCTCTATCTCATGATGTGATTCACCCCACCTATGTGTCGTTGTCCGTGTAATTAGTGTTTAAGAAGCCCTCCTGTTCCCGTCCAGTTTGTCCTTGAATGTTTGATGTTGTGTGTAGTGTGAGAGCCGATGTTAAATAAATATATGTTAAAACGGCTTTGCGCCTGTGTCCGCCTCCCCGTGGCTACATTGTGACAACATGTGATAACATAAGAGACTGAACCACTGCCACCTTTTTTGCACAACAATCAATATATGGTCATTAGGACTAGCCTAGAATTAGGTCTAACCAAGAATTGTTTCACAATGTCTCCAAAGTAAGAGTAAAAAAAAAAAAACAGAAAAAAATCTTTAGAGAATTGAATGAAAAGTATACTGTTTGGGAGAACTAGATAATAAAGTAGGCCATTTTACAATACTGAAGTCAAAGTACATTGTGTCACATCTCTTGCAGCAGATTGTTACGTATTTTCTGTATTTAGATCTCAGTTCTATGTGCAATTTCTGGAACACTGCTGACTGCAACACTTACTGCTATTAAGGAAATCAGGGAACAGAGAATTGTTCCCAAAGGACACCCAGCTAAATGTAAATCAAACTGTAAAAAGTTTGAGTTGAGTAAAGTAACATTCATTAAATTGTACTCTAGTTTAAAAACTATTAGAAAAGCAGCACAGATTGGACTCCCAAGTCATGCAATGGTCTAAGCATTCAGCCTAACATCAGGACATCACAAGGTCGAATCCCAACAATGGCAATTATGCTCTCTTGGACTTCAAAGCTATGAGTCCAAGAGAGCATAATTGGTCCTGCTCTCTGGGTGTGATGGATGGCATTCCTCTCTCCTCTGTCGATCACATTGATAATAGCCAATCGTGGATATTCGTTAGCTTATGTATACAAAAGGGGGCAGTTAGCGCTCTCCTACAAGCGTGTTCAGATGACCTATGGCATTGCATAAATAGCAGTTCAAAAAGATGCAGTGGCTGGATTCACATGTCTTGGATGGAGCATTGGTTAGCCCCTGCCTTCTCAGCTAGTAGGTGGGAACCAAAAATGCGTAATTTTTTTTTTGTATTTTTTGTACTCTTTAAGTAATTAAAGGGAGCAAATGCCTAAAAAAAAAAATAATCTAAAGAGAGATGTCTAATGTTCTATAAAGAATCCTCTTATTGCTTTACTTCTTACTTCTTTTACTATACATAACAGTCTATCTGCAGACATTACTTTGGGAAAGAAAACCAGGCTTTTTTTATAACCATGGCTGGGTTATTTCAAACTAGAATGAATAGGACAGGCAGGGCAGGTGTAACAAATCAGCGTCAGAGTCAGGACGTACTTGCGTGGTTTTTATTTAGTCTTTTCCATAAATCGTGGTGAAAAACTAGTGTTGGGTTAAAAACACAGGTAGACATATTCATTTGAGGGAGATCCATCATTGTAAGTCCTAATACACAAGCAGAGGTCAGAACCAGGAAACCACAGAAGATGCTGAAAACTAGAGCCTAAGACTAGAAATCAGGGAGCTAGGTAAAAAAGGGACGAGAACACAACTAAAAAAATAGACAAAGGAACTAGAGAAACTAGAAAAGCTGGATATTAAAAAAAGAAATACAGCGTAGAATCCCACATGCAAGACTATCCTATGTACTACTACTACTACATCAGTGTACACTTTAAACAACAGGCTACTCCTTGTAGTAGTATGCAGTATGCCAGAACTATCATTTGGTATACTATGGAGTCATGTGGCCACGTGTCAGTTAAATTCCCTTGTGGCCATAATTTTTCATGGCGAAGTAACAGGTGATCGCATGAGTACTCTCACCGGAGCCGGATCTCGCAGAGAGAGGAGCGCCTCAGTGAGCGGAGCCAGCGCCACAAAACCCTAAGAAAGCAGAAATCTCTGATGTCTTCCTTTTATTGTGTTTTTTCTTTTGACCACACGCTGAAAAGCGCCCCTGAAAAGCGTAAATACCACAAAAATAAAGCTCCACTCCTGAAACAGGTCTGCCGTCTGTGTCTTCCTCCACTGCCCGCCGTCAAAGTCGTTAGTGTTAAATAAATAAAAAAGATGCAAGAAAGTTAATCAAAAAACGCTTTAGCCTTAATTTCGGAACGGGGGTGCAATGTAAAAAGAGTAATGACACAATTAGCATATCAAGCACATCAAGTACAGTATAAAAACATAAGTAACATAATAAGTAAGCAGCCAGTTAAGAATTAAAAAACTTTTTTTTGAAGAACTTTTGAAGAAAAATATTAATATTAAATGTATTCATGTATGACATAGCCTCTAATAAGAAAATAGCACTCTAAGCTATTTAGCCGTTGCTAAAATTGTCAGTTAGCATTAGCATTTGTTCACATAGGCAGTAAATTAGCTAAAGGTACATTTTCTGGTTACCTGCAACTAAAATACAGGCATAAAATGTAGGTTTAGAAGTTTGCAGAGAGCTGGCTTATTACTAAGAGTATGTCAGTATTGAATCAGTATTAGGTATCGTCCAATACTCAGAGCTCCCTTATCTATAATACTTCGAAAAATGGAAAACGTGGCATCGGTGCATCACTACCTGCAACATTTACCTGAACACATACTGCAATATAACCATGGTTTTGACATGTATGGTTGCTGCCACTGTTGCCTTCTTCATCACAGTTTTCCAGGGCATA
This sequence comes from Olivaichthys viedmensis, assembly GCA_028565825.1. Classification (NCBI taxonomy): domain Eukaryota; kingdom Metazoa; phylum Chordata; class Actinopteri; order Siluriformes; family Diplomystidae; genus Olivaichthys; species Olivaichthys viedmensis. Next base: position 5,233 of record JAOUQW010037449.1, on the reverse strand, counting down.
GATAGAGCAGGAGAAACGCAGCAAACAGGAATTGTGAAGTGAAAAACAATACAGGAACCAGGAAGTAAGAAAGAATGTAAACAGAAGCCCTCTGTGACACACTGTTCAAAAAGGACTACATATGGCAAGAAAAATAAATCAAATCTTCTTCTGGCTGAGTATTGAAGTAAGCGAAGTGGAGAATACCTCAATAACTTTGAAAAAGAGTGGAGGTCAAATATAGAAAGACTACAGAAAGGTCAGTGCATAGCATCAATAAGGAAACACACACACACACACACCAATTGATTGCTCTATGTACAGTTGTGCTTCCCATTCCAGAGAATAATGATGGTCACTGTGGCACTTATAAACTTCCCACAAGAGCTTTATTTTCGTACTTGAGGGGACACTCCTTATCTAACAGCTTTATTTTCTCTTTTTTTAATTTTTATTATTGCTCACAGGAGCACCTGTCTGGTGGAAAATAGTGATACAAAACAACTCAGCTGTTTCACTTAATGCTTATTGAAGTAAACAAGGCAAAAATGCCTCAAATGCTTCTAAAGGGAGAGAAGGCCAGATGACACACTTGTGTGAATAGGAGCTGTAAACAGTCTTAGCCTAAGCAATTATTTTCTTGTAAGCGTTTCTGTTTTGGTTAATGGAGTTAATAGCAATACCCATGAAATGATGTGTCAAAATTATTGGATCTATAATTTAGGTCTGGGATAAGCAGAAAGTATTCGCAACCCCACCTCTGACCCCTAATCTTTCAGCATTAGGGTTATGGCCTCTTCAAGAGTTGTGTGAACAAGGTGGAGCTGGAGCAGGAACCGAGAAAAAACGTAATGCAAACAGGAGGGTTCTGTGACAAGCAACGACAGGAGTGACTCAGAGGTCAATAATATAATGCTTTACCACTGAGAGTGGGTCCTGAAATCAAACCATACACAAGACACTTGGAAAGAGAGAGACATTGTGATGCACTACGAGTGTAGGAGGCATGCTCCAGCAGATCCGTATTAGCAGGAGGCAAACAGGATCACTGTTTCATGCAACATATCAGACTCCATTTTCCAAAAAACTATAGCCCCTGCATCACACCACTACCCAACACAATACAACCCTGCACTTAAATACAAGTCAGAAAGGAGCCTCACTATTCAGGAAAGGCTTTACAGCGTGATAACGCCCCCATGTGAGTGGTACATAAATTGTCTATTTCCCCCCTCACGTCCAACTCTGAATATGGTTTAATGCCAGAACATCTGTTCCAGCCACCAACCTCAACTTATTCGGTGCCAATTTAATTCAGCCATAAATGTTTTGTTCCACTGCTAAGCCACTCTTTTATTTAAAATGTCATGTTAATGTGTTTCCTGGATGGGTTCATTTTTTTCTTTCCCCCATTTCTGTAGTTAATGAATTTCATTAATTTTTGATTATGCATTAAGAGGCGTATTAGGTAAAGGGGGACCAGGATAAACAGCTGGCTCTCAGAGTGTGTAGTTCTCTCTCCCTATGTGTGCTTAGAAGTCACTTGAGGGCTGTACCACAAAGCAGGATTTCAGGGTTAGCAAACCAACTTTGGGATAAACTCGGGCTTATCTGCTACATGCTCTCTTTTTATCTGGGTCGATCACCATGGCAACTTAACCTGCCCCAGAGCAGGTTAGCCGTGTAGAGTAAGTTGAAGCTAACCACACTGAGTGTATATAAAGCCTACCTCCTGTCCAATAAAAGACAGGATCTCGTGGAGCTTGGCACACTTATTGTAGCAGGATCGCGACAGCATGCTATAGTTTTCAGGGATAGACAGAATCCGTTAGCCTTTTGCAATTATTTTTGTACGAAAGATACAGATTCTCAAAGGATGGCATGCTGTACCTCCTTGAGCCTCACATTGCAAATGCCATTTGCAGAAACCATGTGCTTACTGTACCGCAGAAGATGTGCATTGCTTTGCGTTTGTTAGTTTACTGGCACCTACCTAGACACTGTAGGGGATGCAGAACACCTAAATAAAAATACAGTATGCAGAGAAATCTGCAAAGTCTTGCTCTGAAGCAGATGCTAAATGCATTTATTGTCTTCCCTGGCCACTTGTCTGTGCACGTAAAAACTTTCTGTGCAAAGAAGGTTTTTATGTAATAGCAGGTAACTGACTAAACAGCATATTGCACATTAATTTTCTTTAACAAAACTTCAATATAGAGCCCCTTGCAACTTTTAAGTTTTTCCATTTAAATGACCTGTGATCATCAGTGCCTGATAACCAGCATTGAGGCAAAATGGCCTGGGTCAGTTCATGACTCTCTTGTTTTCAGGGGGTCTACACTATGTCACATCTTAGAGCTTGGTATGAATGCTGACTACATTACTATGCATGGTTTTGCATTTTAAGAAAAGATTTTCTTAATTTTCGAATCACGTTGTTTTTAAACAGTGGACACAATCTTTATTTGACCCATGATTTTTTCAATTCAGAGAGAGGAGAAAAAACTACATTCTGTTCTCACAGAATAAGCTTACAATAACTACACTCTTCTACACTCTTGGAAAAAGAGCTCAAGAGATTCTTTAGATAGTTAATGGGTCTTAGCTTTCTAAAAGAGTTCTTCTTGGAATCATTTCTGATCTGTTGTATGAGCTGACATGGCAATGATCTAGATTTTACCTTTTTTCCAAAGAGTGTGCCACTTAGCCATTGTGGCAATTTAATGTGAAACCAGTAACTGAGTTTAGCCCCAAAGGCCATACAGAGATTATATCAATATCATCATCCTGGGCCAACAAGTGTTTGGTGAAATTGTATTATGTTCAACATTGGCTACAGTCAATGGATTGAATACATATGACTCCCACCTGTGCCCATTACACAATAATCACCTCTTTATGGGACACCTCGTGGGTAATGCTGCCTGGCTCTAGCAGTTTTATGGTTTGGCCTTCAACTGTGAACAAAGAGGAGAGAGTTTTAGTCACTTGTACTCACCTTCTACAAAAGAGTTTGATATGGTGGAGCCACAAGAGTCAGAAGAGGTACCCCCAGCTATGTCCTCTATTAAAGGGTGGCCCTGATCATTGCTCAGGGCCAATTCTTCAGCTGGTGTATAAACTGGTGAGGTGGAGGCTTTTTTTCATTTAGTTTTGGCCGTATAAGCAGCTGCAATTAGCAATGACATTTTACTGCTAATAATTTTATTTGTAATTACTGTTTCTTCAAGTGTTATGTGAATTGGAAAAATTGAGTACATTAAAACTTGCGTATTTACACAGTCGGACAATTTTTGCCACTCGCCATCACGACTGCTGTTAAGGGTATTGTTTTTTGCTGTTATTATAAGTCTCAATTCTTCAAAGGAATTCAATATTATAGTTTGTTCTTCGGCCGTAAAATACACAGCTTTGACTTGGTCCATATCCAGCTTTTCCAGTGACCATTTGAGACAGTGTCAGGTCCGCCCATTTTAATGTAATAGCTTGCAGGCCTTGATTAGGAAAGGCTAATCAAGTTAGTTTTCCATACAGAAACCTCGAGTTTGTTGAGCTCGCTTTGTGGTTTAGCCTGGTTCATTTTAATGCCTCATTGCTACACCAGCACCTCACCAGAGCTTGTGCAGATGCACATATCCAGATGCCTGCTGCATGGACTCAGTACTCTGCCCGCTTCTTTTGCTCTTCCTTTTGCTTAGAACAGTGTTTTCGAAACTCCAGCTCTAGAGAACCTACTGCATGTTTTGCCTGTTTTTTGCACACCATGTTCAAATAATGAAACACAAGCACACTGTTCAGTGCTCGGTTGAACTGTATTTTAGGACCTGGGACTTTGGGGCTTTGGGTCGTTGGGGCTTCTTTCTGGTGGTCATTCAGATAATACAATCACCTCTGGCTCATTTTTGGTGTCCAGCTGCTGTGATAAATCCTTTATTGCAGTAAGCTGTTATTCCAGGATTTGTTAATGTTGCTGCAACAATATCCTCCGCTGCTGCATGTTGTCTAAAAGGTTCTTCGGCAGTATCCATTTTATCAGCGTGTTCTTCTGTAAACTCAGGGGTGCTTCAAGTATGAGAAGGGTTTATTAAAACAAAATACAACAACAAGATAACTAGGATAAAACCAAACGTGAATTCAAGGCGTGAGAGCTTAACAGCAGACAAGAACACGCAACAAGAACAGGTATATATACACAACACACAACACTAATGACAGGCTAACGAGACACAGGTAGAACAAACATAGGCAGTGATAACAAAACCAATTCATGTAAAGCTGGGCGAGTATAACAAACGAGAACAAAAACAAGACCACATTGCATTAGTATTCCAGGGAAGCAGAGTGTTGTGGGCGTGCTACCAGTGACATACATGTTGCAGACAGGCTCCTGTTGTGAACTATTATATAAAAGATTTTCATCAGACTAAACTTTTAAAAAGTGGTAGGGACAAAAATAGGTGCAATTATGGATAACATACAGAAGTGCTGCCTGGTCCAACAGTAACCTGTACAATACAGCAAAAGAGGTCAATATGTTCAGCTAGTGAGCTGAATGCCCAATGGCAAGTACTTTTTTTTTTTTTTAAATAGTCTCAAGAATCCTGAGGTACAAGACAAACAAACAAGCAGCTCAAATTTCTCAGCTTAAGATTCAACATGTAATATTAGTCACAAGGCGTTCCACCTACTCCAGCGTTTCCCGATAACATTCCTGAGGGCCCAATGCTCTACAAACTTTTGAGTTTTACCCAATATAAAGAACCTGATTCAACTCATGAGGTAAATTAAGTATTTCATAATCAGGTTCAGGTGTGTTAGAACAAAGAAAAAAACACCACTCACATGATTTTCCCATCTTCAGTCCTGAAGTACAGTTTAGGACAGTTTTGCATTTCCCCGCTTGGTCACACCTGAATCAATTATCAAGTCTTTCATGATTTTAAATGGATATTGAGGAAATGTAAAACATAAAGGGACAGGACTGGAGTATGATCTAAACAAAAAGAAGAGTCATACTGTAACGTGCACCACACGGGAGAAGAGGCAGGACGCAAGTGCGGATATTCAGTGTGTTTATTCACAGGGTTAATCCATAAATCATTATCACAAGACAGAGCAGGGGTCAAAACACAGGCAGACAGGCGTAACGTAGGCATATCCATAGGCATGGTCAGGGTACAGGCGTGGGTCGATATCAGGAAGTCGAAAACACAATGACGGGAAACAAATAAACGAACGGGAATAAACAGACACT
>JAOUQW010037410.1:0-18287 GCA_028565825.1 Olivaichthys viedmensis | reverse complement strand
AGGGAGGGAGGGGGAGATGGAGATATGCTATCTGAACTTGTCATCTTGTCTCCTTTCACCACCCCTGGACACCCTGGCTAAAACACATGGAGTTGGTCAGTAAGTGGCAGCTTTTCCTAGGGATGGCTAGAGAAACCTGTTGCTGCAGAACTATATTCAACAGCAACAGAAACACATTTAGAAACAGTAAAGAAGAACAGTAAAGAACACCTTTAGAAACAGTTGGATAGAAACCTGTAAAGTGAAATATTCAAGTATGTGGGCTGTGTTTATATGAGGCTGTGTGGCTTTGCAACAAACTTGTACACACAAACACATTCAAATGCACACATATCCTGTTGTCTGTGTCAGAACTTGCTAACCCATCCAGACTTGCAGAATAGTCACTGTTTATGTTTAAGCCATAGCTGCGTGTGCAGGGGTGTGGGAGTGTGTGTCTATTTGTCCAGCAATTAACAAGATGATCTTTCCTGACCACGTTAAAGACCCACTAATTATGTGTGTTTGTTTATTGTGTGTGTGTGTGTGTTTATTTGTGTTGGTGAGGTTGCATTGCAGCTGGGGCATCGTGTACCCTTTTCTTTCTTTCTAATCTTCTCCTCTCTGTTTCCTCTCTCTAGACTTTCCTTGCCAACACAGACCCCTCTGAGGTGGTCCTGAACCGGATCCCTCAGCCCGTTCTGGCTCGGTTCGTCCGGATCAGACCGCAGATTTGGAAGAATGGCATTGCATTGCGCTTCGAGCTCTACGGCTGTCAGATTACAGGTGCATATACAGTCTGTCTATGCATAAACACAATATTTTGTTTGTTTTGTAAATTAATTTGTTCCTCAAGAACATGCAGTATATTACGCTGCTGGCGTTGAGAGTAGTCAATTTCTGCAACTAATCTCTTTGTTTAGATACATAATTCCACCTGTAATGAACATACATACTCAGGCCATATATGAACCTCTCTCCTCTCTCCAACATCATCTCCAAACCAAACAACAGCCTCCGGTATACAATAGATGATGAATACCGTTCCAGACGTTGCCATTGTCCCTGTCACCCAAACTCAACACTGTATTTATCTGCTCTATTCAGGTCATGTAATTGAGTTTAGCTATTTATGGAGATGGGAAGATTAGAGCACCCTAATTCTGTTTGTTTCCCCTGCCACAGACGGGAGGTGGGCTGTTTTTCTTGTGCTGATGCTATCATAGATTTCCATAACACTAAATCATTATAGCGTTAAGCAGCGATTCACTCCTATTTTTATCGACAGTAAGCAGGACAAATGCGCTTTTAGGGACAGGGCCTTTTTCAACGCTGACACAAATGACACATAAACATGGCACTCGCCACCATATTAGCCCTGCTCTGGTCCTGCAGCGGCCGTCGCCTGCGGGCCTGCAGCCCAGAATGGCCTGTTTCTAGTTGGACAAGTAAGTGCCCTCACTCCATAGCTTGTGGGGAACTGATGCCCACCTTGGATTAAGCTGAGCAGTGCCAAGCCCATAAAGACACTCGTGAAACAGTCACTCAGTACCTTGGCATTATTTCTAAAGTTTTATTGTTTTGTTTTTCTCTGAGTGTAGGTGGAACACAGCAGAGATGGTGTAGGATGGGTGCTCTGCGTTTGTCTCACTTGCATTTTACTTTGGTTCTGTTTTTAAGCCACAGGCTACAATCAATCATTTATTTCTGGAATCAGCTGTGTTTCCATGCCCCGTGGCAGAAAATGGGTGCTTGGAGAGAGTAACAGCTAAAGAGTAGGAGTGGGAAGAGTGGGATGTGTTAGTATTTAAGTTGCCCTTAAGTGGAGTCATCTCTCTTTTGGGATGAGCCTCCCAACATCTGGGTGCGTAGGTCACTGATAACAGAAGGCATGCACACACATGAGCTCCCACTCACAGACATGCACGTTTCTTCACATATTCACAACTTCTGTTTATTTATTATTTACACCTCAGTCTCCTCCTCTGACAACAGAAAACATTGATCCCTCAAGATTTAAACCGTCAATTCTCCTCTTCCTCACTATCACTCATCTCTTCTCTATCTCTTTCCCTCTCCCTTGTTCAGATGCTCCATGTTCAGAGATGCAGGGCATGCTTTCAGGCCTGCTCCCAGACTCGCAGATCTCTGCGTCATCCATGCGGGACATCCACGGCTCCATGGGGGCGGCTCGCTTAGTAGCGAGCCGTTCTGGATGGTACCCCAATCCCACGCAGCCTGTGGCTGGAGAGGAGTGGCTGCAGGTGGACCTGGGAGTCCCCAAAACCGTGCGGGGGATCATCACACAGGGGGCGCGCGGCGTCGACGGCAGCACCAGTGCCGAGAACCGAGCTTTCGTGAGAAAATACAAGCTGGCGCACAGCATGAACGGGAAAGACTGGAGCTACTTCCTCGACCCTAAGACCAGCCACCACAAGGTATGGGATTAATGACTGAGCCGGTGTTCATGTTAAACCCACTAAAAGCGTGACTTCATTTAAGAATGCAATCATCATTGGCTCCGTTTATTAGCATAATGTGAAATTTAACATGGCAAGTCACCTAACGGTCTCCTGTATTCTCCATTTTTGAATCAATAGTGAGTAACGGTCATTTCATTCATTTTTGCTTCTCTTAACAGCTCAACAGTTTCATTTCAACATGCGCCCTCTCTTTTACTTTTAATTCTGAGAGCAGAATTCAATTATACTCAGTTATGCTGCCAGCGTTGATAACATTCCAGCAAAATCATTTACAGTTGTGTTAATTAAAACTTCCCTAGCAGAACTCCCTCCTCAGGCCACAGGAGACTCCTAAATCTGGAGAATATCCTCAACGTCTCCATGTTTCTGTCTCTCTCTGTCTGTCTTGTCTCTGCTGCAATTAAACCCCTGTGTCGTCTCTCCTTTTTAGATTTTTGAAGGCAACACGCACTTTGACACTCCGGAGATCCGCCGTTTTGATGAGATTGTGACACAGTTTATCCGAGTATATCCGGAAAGATGGTCGCCCCCTGGCATCGGGATGAGGCTGGAGATCCTGGGTTGTGACCTGCCAGGTTAGAGAGTGCACATGACATCACCTGTCAGTCAAAGATCACAAATTAAAAAAATTCTCCCTCTGTCTGCTTAAAGACTCAAACATATATTTTCCAAACATTTCCCATTTACGTGCTCAATTTAAGAATTGGGTGCTCAGTGTATCCAAGTGCACGTGTGGCAGAAAAAGCCACTTGGTTGTTCTTTCTACCAGCCTCTGCTCTCTTCTCTCTAATGTCCTTCACCTCTTTTCCTCTTCCTCCTCTGCCATGCTGAATATTACACATGTCGCAGCATGACGAACAGTGGCATGGACAGGTGCCCGCTCCCCTTGGGGCCTGCCGCAGCTCCATAAAGAAAAGCCCGGGGGCTGTCATCGACAGCCTGTCGCTCTGACTCTGTGTCCACATCACTACTAGGGGCGCAGGGGCTAGAGTGCCCGAGGTGGAGCCTTGGGGCATTGCCCAGCTTTAGAAAAGTTTTATCACTGTGACAAAGAAAAAGAGAGCGGGATAGAGGGCAGGGAGGACTGCTGGCATGGGGTTAAACACTGTCTCTGTGCAGGGAGTGGATGATATTTGGATTGAAAGTTTTTATCCAAAGTGCCTGGTGTGTTGGAGTAGAGGTGACTGTAGTCTAAACAGTATCTACAATATTTTTCATATGACCTTAGTATTTCCAGATATATGCAAAACCTATGGTTGGGATGTGTAATTGTTAATTGTTTGTAGCATGGTGAGAGTTTGCTAGTTTGTTTAATTGTGGTTTTGTTTTCTATTAAATGTCTTTGAGGAGTTCTAGGATGATGTGTGCAGTTTGCCACTACAACCAAGTGAAATTATACTTTTGGCTGAAACAGAAATGTTATCATAAACCACTCAAGAAAGCAGTGTCACTGTTTTAAGAGATCCATAATGTTTGGGCACCATGTGTAGAGAACCTCTGAGTTTATTGTGGCATGGCATCAGGGTTTTAACCTGAGCTCTATTCAGCCTAGCTGACAGAATAATAAACAGAGGGTGTATATGTGATTGCGATACATGCTGTCTGGACTTCCCCTGTTTCTATAGTAAACACCCAAGCTTGGTGGTATGGACACATCAAGCTATGGAGAGGCTCAGCATCTGCTTTCAAATAAATGTAATGGCCCACAGTCCTCAGAAACCGTCCAATTTTACTGCGCAGAGCTTTTCAGGATGTTCATACCGTCTCTATTATAAACACTCGATAAATTGACTTGATAAAAATACTCATTTTTAATATTTTCATGCTTACAAACTTCAATGGTAGAATGGTGTGGTAAGACAATGTCACCTAATTTTAACAATGTTTTTGTATGTTTCCCAAAATATCTGTCACTTTAAATTTTGGAATAATATTTAGCATAAGGTTTAGTTGCACTTTACCGGATGTTTTGCACATGTCCCATGCAAAGCATCATGGGACTTGGGAATATTGTGGATAGAAGAATGGGAGTGTCCTATAAAATGACTGTGTACTACATTTGTGTGTGGGAGAGGGAGAGGGAGAGGGAGAGGGAGAGAGAGAGAGAGATGTCGGGTTGAGGAAACTGAGTGACTGATTCAGTGAGTAATAAAGCTGTGCAGGGCTGTCTGTGCACCAGATGTGTGAGACACAGGGGGTCGAGTCTCCCCCTCCCTGCTCCTACACACCCAGCCCTAAGCTTACCACTCTACACAATGTCATACACACATATACAGGCGGTTCTTTTTTTCCTCACTCTTGATTACACATATACAGTACAACCACTACATGCACTTTCTTACTTACTGACTGACTGTTTGTTTCACTCATATTCACACACTCCCTCAGACATGAAAAAAGCATGTAAAGCGTGTAGCTCCAAAATTCCAATTTTTCAGGAACACGAAAAAACACTTTTTTTCATAGAGCGCATCATACACAATAAATCCGAAATTGACGGTGTGATTTGTCAGCTTTTCGTTGGTCATTTAGATGTCAACTGCTTTGGGTAGATGGAGGTTTTTGCTCACATTCCATATCTGGAAAAAAGGTAAAAAACGCAAACAGTGGAGATACATGTTTTTCATTAGACAGGGACGATATACAAAATCATATACTCTCCTCTCCCTCTCATGCACACATAGACCCAGTGATATCGGTATACATAATTAACCTCCTGAATACTTCACTGTCTGGTATTTTCAGCGACCAGCCTCCTTCACTTTTCCTTAAAGCTCTAGTTCTACAACAGAGGCCAAAGAAAGCTTATGTTATTATTAGTATGCCTCTTAACTCAGTGAATGTAACACTGCAGAGCACTCAAGTATGCCATATTGATTTTTTTTTTTAAGTTCTGCTTGCTTAAGCAACCAGAAGTGCAGAGACATCAGAGGGACAGCGCTGAGTGGACAGCACATAGCGACTCTTGTTCCAGGTGGCGAATCATACAAAGTCAGATGTTAAATATTCAGAGGACCAGATCTGCTTCACCCTACTGAACAGCATGATTTACCTCACACACATCTGCTGCTACAATCATAACCATAACCTGACCTGTTAGAAGTACACTGTACCAACTAGGTCTGTCAAATTGAATTCGATTTTCAATTACTTAAAATATTTAGTATTCGAATGCATTTGAATATTAATGAGCCTATATGTTTATTACTACCACAGACAGAAAGAACCTTTTCAAAGCGAAGAAAATGACAAGGAGACAATGTCATAATTTTATCATTATCAACTTTAACGTTTTAGATACGTTTTTATTTATTTACCCAGCGTTTCAGCCCATCTAACACAAGCTGAATCCCAAATGGCTTCCTATTCACTATATATGCTCACTACTTAATGTATAACATCATGGAGTTCTAGACCCTACTTTGTGCACTACATGCCCAATTAAAGCCATTTGAGATTCAGCCACAGAAGAACACTGACTCAGATAAGTGCCTGTTGGATAATGTGAGCTACTTAGATGTAAGACCACTTTTAGGACACATACTTTGTGTTTTTATATTTAATTAGTAAATTAGAAAAAAAAATCATATGTGAAAAATGTGAAAATAAAGTATACCAAGGGTCATTTGGCCACTACATTATTAGAACATGTGATCTTAAACATTTATAAATTTTTTGCCTTTGAATACGTAAATATTAGGAAAATTCAAATACTATTCAAACCATGAAATTTGTTCCCACAGCCCTAAAAACGCATGTACTGTATGCACACACTCATACAGTATATACACACGCTTATAAGCATATTCACAGTGTACACTGAACTACTCTGAACTTCCAAACACACACACACACACACACACACACACACACACACACAGAATGTGAACAAAGTTAGAAACAGTAAATCCTATGAGCACTCACCTGTTTTAAAGCCCTCGGCTCCCTCAGGGAAAAGTGGGAAGAGATTGAGGGAGGTACAGAAAGGACAGAAATAATGAATTGATGAATAAGTAAAAGCACCTCAGAACTACTGGTGAGTATGAGAGCGTGAAAGACACACAGAAAGACTGATATTTCAATCAGACTGGCCGCTCCATTATTAATCAGCGGCCTCCACGCCATGACCAGTCGGGGGGGGTCTAGTAAGAATGAGGGTAAAACAGTGACCTCTACAGGAGCTACTCTGCAAGAAAAACTGTCCTTCATGCCTTTGCTTTGAGAAGTTCAGAAGACATGGGTGTGTAGAGCCGCACTTTTGGACTGAACATGTGAAGAGCTCTGATCATTCCCACATGTGTGGCCGACCACCTTTAGCTGTCCATCAAGGGAAGATTGAGCACAGTTTAGTTCACCACCTTTTAGGCCTGAGAAATATGAGATACAAATTTGCTCCCTTTATTTGTGAATGTAATCATTTTTTGAAGGTTTTCAGTCCAGGTCAGGTTCAATGTTTCATAGTAGTAAATCTAGGCAACTGGACTTGTGTTGTATGTAATCTTGAAAACATTTTGCAAGTCATCCAAGGGGCTTCGTCAATTTTACTGAAATTCTACTGGTGGAAACGGAAGATTCCCCAGAATTTCTCTGCCAAGGATCTCTCTCCCCTTACGAAAATGAACCATGTTTTTTTGGCTCAAAAAACATGAGAACCATAATGTTTTGGTGCAAAAGAAATATCATGGTGACTGTGGTATGTCTGTCATATTTTTACTTTTGATGTTATGATGTTGCCTTAACAGGTAAAATGGTAATGTTATGGTCAGGAGTATGGTAACAACCAGCGTTAGTATAAGATACTATAGTAAAATTGTGGCAGTATCAGAAATAAATATGTAATAAATTCCAGCTACTATAAAGCAGTTATAGTAGTATCATGGTTAAATATGTAATAAACATAGTTACCATGAAGCACCATAGTAAAACCATGGTGGTATTATGGTTTAACATACTAACTAAAGTTACCGTTAAGTTCCACAGTAAAATCATGTTCGTATCAGAGTTTGAAAGCACCGTATTTAAACCATAGTGTATCACCATAGTATATAGTGCACCAAAGTAATATTTCCATAAGGGTCTGTTTTTCCCTCTCCCTCTCGCTCCTTCTGTGTTTTGCTCTCTCGCTTGCTGTTCATATCGCTGTATGGGACTAGGTGTGGGAGACATCAAGCCGCCTCCTCCAGTTTGCTTTTGCCCTTTGAAGTTATCTTCCACATGTTTCTATTTAGTTCTGGACACTAGCCACCAGCCCAGGCTTACACACACCACACACACCAACTCGCGTCACTCCTCATATCCCTGAAGTGTCCGTATAGGTCCAGGTCTCTAATTCTTCTCCCTCGCTTGTTTACAAGCGTATGGATTAACTGAAGCTGTATAAATGCGTCTTCACAACAGTTCCTTTTAAAAGACAGTCGTTCATCCATCCAGTGTGTATTCCTCATACGTTCTCCATTAGCCATATCATGTTTTTTGAACACCCTTTCAGTTTCGGGTTTTGGGTTTTATCTGTCTGTGCTGTTGTGTTTTGGCTCCCAGCCTCAGGTGGCAGAATGTGTTTGGGATATTGTGCTGTTGTTTGTACCATGTGTCTTGGAGGGAAAGCATCTCTCTCTTTCTCTGTCTAATATGAATATCAATAGTTTGTTTTCAAATGTTCTTGGGTATGATGTTTATCACCTGGTGCTGATCTGTTGTGTTTTCTTGGCTCTTGGGCGAAGTCCTTATCACAGACCAAACAAACGCGCCTGCCAGCTGTGTGTGTGTGTGTGTGTGTGTGTGTGTGTGTGTGTGTGTGGGGAGCAGTCTATTAGAAGAATGCTAGACAATGTCCTACTTGAGGAAGAACGAATGCTAATATAAAGTCAACATACTAAAACATCAGTCATATTTTGTCCGCAAATTAATTGAATGTTTTAATTGGCTTGGTGTTTTTGGAAAAGTATTTTGTCGTTATTGAATCTTAGAGACCAAGAAGCTTTGTCTCTCTTCTTTAGTGCTTAATTAGGTGTGGGTGGGTTGGGGTGTGCACGTATGTGCGTGCATGTTTTGCCTGATTTTCTTTCAGATAAACATTTGTATTCTCACACACTCTTTCCTCTGTTATTATTTACCTCCATTTACACATCGGTTTCTGATTTTCCATCCCACCCCTCATCTGCTGACCTGATTGCTGCTCTTGGTCTGCAATCCTCCCTCAGAACAGAACAGAACATACTATTCGGTCATGCAGCATCTGTTGCCAGAGTCTGCACACAGGCATTGAGTGTTCCTCTCTCCGCCTGTCTGCCTGCTTGCCAGAGGTGCAGGTTTACTCCAAGGCTTTCAACATATTTGAAAAAAAAATTCTCTCTTGCTCAGAAAGAGCTGAGTCAGTAGCCATGAACGCAGAGAGGCTAGTTGAGGGTTAGTATTGTTGGCCCATCTCAGGATGGGGGGTTAAACAAGGGCTAAGCCTCTGGATGAGCAAGGATGACCCCAGAATCAGCCCATGCATGTAAACTAAGCCTCACACAGTTCCAGGGAGCCAACTCATGAATTGAATGTGTTACCGTGGAGGAAAGAGCTGCGGCCGCAGACTTATATCTGTAGGATCCAAATCGATTGGACTTCAAAGCGGTCTGTGATGTATGAAAAATCTAGGGCCAGGCCTTGCTCTGAAACAACGATGAATCCTATGCAGCAGTATGAGTGCAAGAAATCAACATGCAGACTCTTGTGATCAGTGACGATGCATGTGTTAGTCAATATGCTGATGTGAAGCTAGGGTAACAAGCCTTAAGCTGGTGTTCTTATGTGTATGCAAGATGGCCACTTCGTGTATCCTGTGGTCATTCGTTAGTTGTGCGTATCCTTAGAAATTAATGCTACGTGCCCGCAAGATTCAATACCAGCATTGTGGCATTGGCAGTATATTACAATGTGACATCAGCAGCAGACTTGACAAACTATGACAAAAATAGCAGAAATAGTGGAAAGTTTTGAAGATAACTTAACATAAGCCTGTCCACCATTGCCCGTATTTGTATGATGTGTATATGCCGCTCTACAGCTCCAAATATGTTTGCCAGAACAGTTGGTGTGAAACCTCTAACATCTTAAAGGTCACGTACAAGTAGTTACTCATAAAGTATGACATTGGCCTTAATATGTCCACAGTTCAATGATTAATATAAAACTGGAGCAAAGTGATGGTGTTCGATGTTGCATCAATCAGAAGTTCTAGGTGTGTCTGAGATTTGCAGGATGCTTGCAGTGACTAAGCTCTCCATTACAAGACCCTCAGTACAAGCAATAGGTCTCTCCTGTCCGTCCTTCTTTCTCTCTCTGCTGCTCTCCTGTCACCACTGACAAGCCCAACGTGTCTAAAAGGGCATTGTGTTTATACTCTGACTACAGGCAACCTTTACACAAAAAGGGGACAGGGGTGTGAGAATCCTACAGGGGGTCGTGTGTGATGGCGTACACTTGCCCTTACTAATTACGAAAGGAGAGAGGAAGAGTGTGTGTGTGTGTGTGTGTGTGTGTTTGCATGCGTTTGAGCTCAGTTCCCCAAGATGCAGCTCGTGCTGTGGGTTAATTGCATTTGCAAAGGGCATCAAATTAATGAACTTTAATGTCAGAAACCCAATCAGCTGGGGCTCCTCTTTCATGTAGCCTCCCGCTTATAGATATTAATAATATATTTACATAGCTGCCCTCTCTTTTTATGTTCCACAGAAGTGTCAGCTGGATTACTAGTGCTGCTCACGTATTTGCCAATTAAGCAGTGAATTTGTAAAGAGTAATGACACTAATGAAGCTAAGAGCTGACAATCATTAGTCATTTAACTCCATATTTTTCTTAAATCTTCCCCCGAAAGTGGGAGAGATGGTGGGACTGATTTAACATACTGTGCCTTTATAGCACGAGGATATCTGAGTAAGTCATGACAATGGAACAATGGAATTTGTCATGTTTTGTTTCTCTTTTACCTCTGAGTTTAAGAGATGGGGATAGAAAGAGGAGTGAGGGGTATGAACCCTTAACAGTGATGAATTCTCTGCTGAAAAACACAGAAACAGGGAGAGAGAGACTGAGAGAAATAATGTTTTCACACCCAAAACCTTATTTGCATACCTTTACCAGTAATGTTTAAGCTTTGCGTCATTCATACTCGCAGCATATAAATTGTATTTTACCAGGAAGCACACATTCACATTTGCCATGAAAGTCCCGTTACACAGAAGGTGACGTATAACAAATCCCACGTACAATACATTTGGTGGTAGTTTGTTTTTCAACTCCGTCTTCTCTCTACTTATGTTGCATTCTCGTTGAGTCTGCTTGTGATTTGCTCATTTGACGAATAGCCAACAGCCCTTCATTTCTGAATCCAATTTCCAGACATTTGACTTTAGCCATTCCTTATGTTGTCGCTTCAATGTGCTAATGTTTTAAATCACCCTCCTCAAAAGGTGTTAGCAAGTCGTAGGATAAATAATCATCAAGACCTCATCCTTTTTTCCGGTAATGTATCGGCTTCTGTTCACACATGATCCTCCCCACAATTTCCTGGATATTGTACTAGGTCTCTTCCCGGTTGATTGCCGCGTCAATCTTCCCGGGATTTCAACTTGCACTCACAGACTTAACCCCTTTTCGATTAATTACAGTTCCTGCATAAAAGTGCTTGTGTGGAAGGGGGGGCTAAAGACAGTTTAATGATCATTCTGACTCGTGGAAATGAAAGGGGGAGAGAAGCAGCAGTGGGTTGGTCGTGGTGGCAGGTTTTGCTGATCCATAAAAAGCACTGATGTGGGTTGATGCCGCAGCCTCAGGTGGTGTGATGGAGGTAAAGTTGTAAAGCTGGCAGTAATGGGGTAAAGCTGTAAAACTGGCAGTAATGGGGGTAAGGCTGCTTTGGAGGTCTGTCAGTAATGATGGGTTACAGACTGCACAATGATGTGAGGTGGCTTAGGAAGGAAGAGACAATGTTCTTTCATGCTACTTAAACTCAAACCAAACCTTATGCTTAGTTACATCACCCATTCGGCATCTTTATCTCTGTCTCTCCTCTTTCTCTCTGTTTCTCTCCCCTTTCTCTCTGTTTCTCTCCCCTCCCACTCGACCAATAAGAGCTGGTTTAATCCCACATTAGCGTTCACTAAGCACTTGCAGAGGGCCGTGTGCTTTGAATTGAATTCCAGCTGTTTTCGTGTTTTACTCAGGGTGTTTTTGAACATGAACTTTTATTTTTTTATCCTTTCTGTGTATCAGCATGCTATTTTCCCCATTTTTTGCAATTTGTGTGTGTGTGTGTGTGTGGTACTAGTACAGCTGCATTCCAAGGTCAGCGAAGCCGGAACATTCATCAATGGCGGCAGGAGTCTTGTGTTTGTGTGAATAAGAGATTCTCTACTGTAGGAGTAAAAAGTTAAGCTTTTGTGTAACCCATTATTAAACCTCTCCAGGTGTTTAGGCTGATATCTAAGTCTACATTCATTTATAGGCAATATAAAGTTTAAAGGGTTATTCCATGGTCACAAGTCTCGGTTTCCCTCACTGCTGCTCCCTTTTTTTTTTTACCCCAGAACATCTTCACCAAATGTTTTCCTTCTCTATCTATTTCAGAATCCACCACTATTGCTGACACAGCCACCCCAACTCTGGCCCAGCAAGAAGAGACCAGCACAGCTCAGAGAACACCAGGTGAGTGGCAGACAAATCAACCACTCAGGACACTCTAGGGCTCTTATTTTCCACTGTGCTAAATTTGCCAAAACACTGAGTGGGAATGCGGGGGTCCTCAGCATGCACTGAGCGCTCCTCATTAGAGCTATCAATAAACGCTATCGCTAATGCTGGACCGAACAATACCTGTCTGAGTCTGACAGTGAAGAATGAGTGGGGTTTTTTTTTATTATCACTTCTGCTGCTGTTTGTGTGCACATTTGTGTTTGTGTGTATGCATTCTTATGCATGTGTTTTCTCGTGTGTGTGTGTTGTGATTGCCTGAGTGAGCATGGTACTACACAACCATACACCCACTGTATGTCCGACACCTCATCCTATTCACTATATAGTGCAGAACGCCCATAATGCACTTTGCAGTTTCCTGGGAATAGGTGGCAGGGCGCTATTTTGGCACATGGCCACTTTTATTTACAGTACACTTCTAGATGACTGCTGCAGAACTAACTGTCTTGCACCCATGATAATAATGGAGTGCAGCCATTTGTGGAGTCTTCTGTGTCAATGAACAGCAGTATGCAGCAGGAGTGCTAACATTATGCTAAGCAGCCTGGCAGTGTTTGCCCCCTGTGTTTGGATTGATTGCTGATGGAGGGCTGGTGCAGAGCTCCATATAGATGAGGCCAGTGTGGCTCCGTTTGGCGTAGATCCCCCTTTTTCTCTCTCCCTCGCTCTTCCTGCCTCTCTGGCTCAGAAGAGCCACATAATAACTCTTACCTGCAGATAGAAAGTCAGCCCCCGCACTCTCTGTGAAGTGCATTGAGGCATAAGATACTCTTTTGTACAATATCCATCTGCATACATATATAACTACACTTGAGCATGCACATCTACTTCTTCCGTAAAAGTTTCACAAGTCTCAATTTTGTGGACAATATATTTAGCTCCATATGTGTGCATGATAGTTGTGGCTTGCTGACTGTATTGGGGGTTGACATGCTTAGAACCTGCCAAACTCTTTCACACCGTCTCAGACTGCACACAGAGCTGAGAGACGGAAAAAAGGTGGTGCACATCAGCATTCGCAGGGAGCCCAGAAATAACTGGAGTGGTAGCCAGATTAACTTTTTAACGACGCAGCAAAGTGTATTTGGAACGAGCATGCAATGGAGCACCGGGTAGGAAGTGCTGACAGCAACTTGAAAGAGAAGCTGGGAATAGGAATGACATAAGCTGGGTATTTACGCATTTCCATAGTTTAATTGGAGAACTTCACACTTCAGATATGCTCATCAATTCCTTAAAAGTGTTTTAGCAAACACGCTTAAACAAGTGGAGTTAGGTCTAGAATACACACAAACTGGTGAGTGAGGGTTACACTTTCAGTGTAAAAACAAATAATAATTTTTAAAAAATTACATTCTTAAGTAAGTAATTCATAAGTAATCTGTGCTCCCATAATAAGGGGGTATCCCTTATGATGGCAGCACAGATTATTTATGAATATAGTCTACCCATTTATGTATTATGTACATTAGGTAAATTTGTACCATCTCATTTATTTATTGGAGCCATTGGAGCTTTTTATTCCTGGACTTTCCACTCACAGAACTCAAACCGTATCATGATAACATCACTTTTCCCAGTCTTATTAAAACTGAAGTTAAATTGACATTATTTAGACACATAATAGTTGACATTATTTAGACTTGTTTTTAAGTTATTGAGCTTTACATTAAACCCCTTTAATTCAAGTGATCAGACAATTGGGCTTAACTATTATAACTAAACAATTATAACTAAAAAATTACTATAACAACTTTGATAGTGAACTCCACTACTGTAACAAAAAATTATCATAAAATCGCAGACCACCTGGTTATACTTGAAGGACCCTTGGGGGTCCACGAACATCGCTTTGAGAACCACCGTGTTAAACAACAGTGCAGGAAACGAGCGCGTGAAAGAGAGAGCGTCATTACTCTGAGGGCCTGTTGAGTTCAGTTTCTGGAACGGCAATATGGATTTCACCAGCTAGAGGCAGAGGGCATTGATCAAAGCCATGAAACCCGGACTTTGTGTGTGTGTGTGGTTGTAAGTGTGTGTGTGCGCACTTGTGAATAATTGTATAATTTAGACTGGCAGGATATGGGTTTTCTGAAAATAATGAGTGTAACTTATCTTGTTTCTGTATTCCCTATTTTGCGCTCTCTCTTTTTCTAGCCCCCACCACCGTGTCGTCTCTGGGTGGTTTGTGTGACTTTGAGCAGAATATGTGCGGCTGGACCCATGACCCTACGGGTGATGTGAACTGGGCTCTGCACAGTCCCTCCAGTCCTGGTGTCGACCTGCCTCTGGGAGCTGACGGTATGGAAATATTTTACTTACACAGCAACCATATGCATATGTGCCTACATAACAAAAGAGAAGCACATTATATTAAGTGTCCAGTGGTGCATTTATTACATCTAGGCTTGTACCATAAAGAAAATATATCCTGCACTGGCAGTTGGCTTCATTGGCTACCATACTTGAAGCTTATCTATAAATAGATTTGATCTTAATTGATAGCAAACAGTATAAACAGAAATCTGTGCTCTGTCTAAAAGCCAGACCTGTGTATCTAATTTAGTGTGGCCGCAAGTAAAGGAGGTAGACCAGCAATAAATACTAGCATGCACAGTGAGTCATAAAGACTTTCATTTGCCCTTGTGAAACTAAACACACATGCACACACCATTCTTCAGCAGTCTGTGTTATTGCTGAAGAGTAATTATTGTGATAGCGGAGGTCTGAAAATACTCCCCGTCACTGTCTCTCATCTTCTTGCAATGCTTAAAGAGTTGTGGTCATCCTTTCATCCCCTTGCTGCCACTCTTAGTAAATCTCTCATGAAGCAAAGAGGCAGAGTTCTTCTAGTAAACCTTCCCCACACTCTGCATACACACTCAGCCTCCGTTCCTGGGGATCTCCCTTGTCAGAATGGTTGTTTTAGCTCGGTTTTCCATCTGTGAACGTATTTAACGACAGAATCAGAAGCAAAGAGGAAAAAGTTATCTTCTGTTTAAAACATTACAAAATCAGAGCTTCTCCCAGCCTCCCCTCCACTCAGCCTTTCGCTTTTATCTCCCTTTTCCTTTCTTGATCTCTCCTCAAGAGGGAACAGTCACTTCACATTTCATACATTTTCCAAACTAGCTTTCGGGGGCCTGACCTGTTTAATCCATTCACTTAATGGTTGATGAACTTATGTCGAGTAGAACACAAACGCCCATCTTCTGGAACACTGCTACTAACATTCTAGAACACAGTAACCTTAATGTTCTAACCAGAACAAGAACCGAGGCCAAAGGGTACAGTTTCACCAGCTTAATTAACTTCACTGTTAAAGATTGTAATAATGCTCATCGACCCGCCTATCCTGCCCTGTTGTTTCACTGTGTGATCTAACCTCCCAATCACAGTAAAGTCCCTTTAAAAATGCTTGTGGCTAATTCATTCTTATCCCCAGGATATACAGCAGTGATCCTTATTGATTAGACACTCAGTAGGTTACTGAGACCTATTATTGTTATGGTAAAGAATAAGTTCACCATGTGTAATAGGGTTGCGGGGTAAAGTTATTTAAATTATTTATGGATTCAGCTCCACAGCAAGGTTAAGGAATATTACGGCACCTTTCAGAGAAGAAAAGATTGTTCATATGTGAAAGATGTTAACTGTTTCTGCTACACTTGTCTCTCTCCCTTCCTTTTTTGTCCCAAAACCTAATTCTTGCGATAAATATTTAAGCAAAATACCTTAATAACAATTATGTGATAATAAATAGAAAACATTTGTCTACATGCTTTTGTTTTCACATTAAAGGAATCCGTTCAGCTAATAGTGGACACATTAAATCAAACATATAAATTTTAATATATTACATTTAATTTTTTTAAATGCATTAAAATAAATAAACAGCAGCAGGTGAGTCAGAAAACAGTTTCAGTTCAGTAAGTAATAAAGCTAATGGCTTCAATTAATTTCTGCGAACAACGCTAGACCATACGTGCAGTATTTATTTAACTTAAGGAGGGTAAGTACCGCCTCCTCTTTATTTTCATTGGTGGTCACTCTCAACCAGTCACACCTTTTCCTGCCCCTCGGATTGCCCTGCTTGGTTGCTGGCAGCCAAAGAGAAAGATAGACTGTATCTGTACTCAAAGATGTAGCTGCAATGAAACTATAGACAATATCGAATTTTCATAAATAACATCAATAAAACAGATTAATTGTTGGTATCGCTAAAAATGTAAATGATCACCCAGCTAGTTTGTTTCTTTGTATCCTTTTCTGTCTCTGAAGTGTAATCAGTGCTTTATAAACAACTGAGTGCATTTTGCCGAGGCTAAGCACTATTTGCCTGGAAAAAAGCAATAAGGCAAAACTGCTCTTGTTTTGAGAGCAGAATCCATGTTTCCTTTTCGGATTGATGAAGAGAAACAGCATGATTATTGATTTAAATAGGTCCTAAACTGAAGTGTTTTTCTACTCACAGAGCCATGCTGAGACACAAAGAGGCCTAAAAATAGAGATGGCAGCACTCAGAAGCTCGATCTGTTTAGTGCAGATGTTCTGATGATAGCGGTGGATGTGCAAATGAAAGATACAGTGACACTTCTCAGAGTTTAGCGGTGCACCACAGCCCTCAGCTGGTGAAAGGCCCACTGTGTCGCTCTGTCAGCAGACTCTGAGGCTTATTATAACTCCTCAGGCAGACAGATGCTCTGTCGCACATTCAGTCACAAATCTTCTTTACAATATACATCAGTATAGGTATATAAATATGCTTCAACATTCTACATATATTAGGGCTGCACAATTAATCGTATTTTTATAGTGATCCGGATTTTTTGCAAAATGTTAATTAACGCTAGCTAGTTGGCTCATTCATTTGGCTGCAGACTGTTTGATTGAAAGAAATACAGGCTTATAATGTACCATGTGAAAGAAAAGGCTGTTTTGATTGACTTGAAATAATACAATAACAACAGGCAATGAAACTATTTGGTTCCTAAATTGGCTGAATAAATGTGATAAATCATTGTGATTTCAATATTGAGCAAAATAATCGTGATTATCATTTTCTAGTCATTATTGTGCAGTCTTGGTGTCTGTGTTTACTCTAGAAGTTACACAAGTTTGCATCATCAGTCATACTGTAATGAGTCAGTGCGTGTGCAGCTAGTTGCGGCTTGCAGGGTTCACGTGTTCAGACCCTGCCAAACTCTTTCACACCCTCTCAGACTGCACACAGAGAGCTACAGGGAGCTGAGAGACGGAAAAAAAGGTGGCCTATATCAGCATTCACAGGGTGCACAGAAATAATCTCTCACACACAAGGTCAGGCCTGCAATGAGCTCATTGTATCCTCTCACTTCTACCCTTAACCATCCTCTCAACCCTGACCCGCATTCTTTGCAGATTACGGCAGCTTCCTGTACCTGGAGGCGAGTCCTAAGACGGAGCGTAAGCGAGCGAAGCTCCTGAGCCCGGTGGTGGGGCCCGAGCAAGGGCCGCTCTGCCTGCTCTTCTTCTACCAGCTCTCAGGAGAGGCACAGGGCATGCTGCAGGTCCTGATTCGCGATGACAATCAGGACGAGACCAAACTCTGGACCCTGAGGGGAGACCAAGGCCACAAGTGGAGAGAAGGACGAACCATCCTGCCTCAGTCCCCTAAAGAGTATCAGGTTCGGAGACGCAGTCTGTCAGTTCCTTCCTCAGAGTACTGGGGCCTCATTTATGAAACGTTCGTACGATCAGATTTGATCTTAAATTCCATGGATTTGTTTTTCCGTTAAAAAAAGTTTTTTTGTGCTCATGCCCCGGAATGCTAGTGCACGCTCACTTTTCCTGCCAGTGTTACATAAGTGAGAGTGACTGAACGAGTTAATGAATATATATATGTATGTATAGATAGATGGATAGATAGAGCATAAATATTTAATATCGTTAATCACTAATTAGGATAATATACATTTATATATACACTCACGGAGCACTTTATTAGGAACACTATACTAATATTGGGTAGGGCCTCCCTTTGCTCTCAAAACAGCCTCAATTCTTTGTGGCATTGATTCCACAAGATGTTGGAAACATTCCTTTGA
>JAOUQW010037385.1:0-18299 GCA_028565825.1 Olivaichthys viedmensis | reverse complement strand
CGATATAAGAAAAACATCTTCCACCGGCTGAGCTGCGAGTGATGCTCGGGATTAACAGTAGACCTGCCTCAGCTGAGATGGGCTATACTGCTTCATGAGATCAGCAAGATACGCTGGATCTAAAACCATTTAGAGCTTCAAATGTCATAAACAGGACTTTGTAGTCTATATGTTATGTGTTAATGCGCTGAGTTGAATCAGATGCGTTATAGCAGGAAAGCACAAATATGCAGCAAAGGGACTAAAGAAGGAATTTGAGAAAACACTGCTCTAACACCCCCTCACACACTAATACACCCATTCTATTCTAAATGGTGCGCTAATGAGCTGATGAGTCCAGTTCAGGTGGGTTTGTGTCAGAAAACACTAAAAGTGCAGTTCAGGTGAAGGAAAAAACCTTCTATGAGCAGGGGTGTACAAACTTTTGACTGGTAGTGTATACGTTTGAGAAACTTTACACCCCTAATATGACAATAATGCATACTGCCAAATATTACTTTTACAAGGAAAGAATAAAATCCCCTTTTAATAATGCAAAAAAACAAAAACAAATAAAAACATAACGGAATGACGGAATTAAAGGAATGGAGGGCAGGCTTAAAAAGGAGGGCAGACGGCTTGGATGTTGTCGTCTGTATGCCTGTTTGCGCTCAGTCTAACGTTTTGCCGCGTACAGCTGACACGCACACGCGCGCTGAGTGATATTTAATGCGGTGTGTTTGAAAGTCATTTCATCCAAATGATGCTGAAATGGACTTAATGGTCTAATAAGTGCATAATCACTGTGTGTATGTGTGTGTGTGTGTGTGTGTGTGTGTGTGAGAGAGAGAGAGGAATAGAGGATGAATCATGTCCACATGGGAGTTAAGGACAAACTGAGAGGAAAATAAAATAAAAATAAATAAAAAATACAAAACTTTTAGTGGTGTAGTGCTTACCTTAATTGTACTGTTCAGGGAATGAGATACATATTTTTTTTCTTTATTAAAGATATAACAATCCATTTGAAGAATGCCAGTAGAGTGCAGCGTACATGGATACATGGGTACATGGGAAAAGAACTGCACTGTCCAAGTGCATCCAAGCTTCTGTCTTAAAAAGCACATAGTTGCGGAGCTCATTTCTGGGCCAGAATTAATTTTTTTTAAACTGAGGTCTGAAATGAAGAAACCATCCAGATGCATTTTATGACAACACTGTGAATCAGAGTTTTGTAAGAATCAAGGGTTTATTTGAAATTATAGGATTGTTTCAGGTCTAGAAACACCTTTAAAACGTTACAGACTGAACCTTTAAGGCAAAGGGAGCTTAAATACAGCGGCCGCTCACTGAAATGGCAAAGTTCTAAAATGGCAAACTTCATCAAATGTGATTCATTGATGTGTTTAATTGAACTCGGCTCGGAATCATTTGCATGTTTTTGGCCTTTTTTTCCAAAATGTCCAATTCCTTCGTCGATGGAAAAGCATGATGATGACTTAAAGGTTAAAAAAGTGGTTGAGGTGTGTTTTTTCTCCCCTGTCATTGCTGAACAAAAGGCAAGTCTTCAGCTGCCGGAAAAAACGGACTCGGAAGTGGATGCGGTAAAGTTACCCGATACCGTACACCATACACTCTCAGAAAGAAAGGTACTAAACTGTAGCTTTCCTTGTCACTGGGGTGGAACCCTCCAGGGTACATCTTTGGTACCTTTAGCACGTATCTTTTACCTGGGAAGGTGCACGTAGTGTACCTTTAAAGCTTTACGAAGTGGTCCTTAAGGTCCAAAGAGACATACTAAAGGTACCAGAGATGTACCCTGGAGGGTTCCACCCCAGTGACAAGGAGAGGTACAGTTTAGTACCTTTTTTCTCTCTCAGACTGTATGGATTAAAAGACGACAAATAGGGTTCGATTTTTATTAACGTAATGACGCAAATACGGGAAAAAAAACAACTGTCCACAACCGATTCTAATGCCTGCAATCTGCAGAAATCAAGGACAAACACACACACACACACACGTGCGCGCGCATTAATGTAACCGAATTAACGTGTATAATCAAAAACACGGGATTTCCTGAAGCATTACACGCTCAAGAGACCTCACAGGAACCAAAATCACTGCTTCACATACTATATTAGGGTTAAATTGCATGCAAACGCACACACACACACTTTATAATGCATTTCATTCTGTCTTTTTTCCGCATTGCACTGTTATTTACGCACTATCATGGTGTCGACTCGTTTCAGCACATTTCGACGGTTCTGACATGTTAGCGTTCCACCCGAGGGATTGCGGAAGGCGCTGTGTGAAAATCAGAGACCTTCAGCAGACCCGCAGCTCTCCTTCAGAGGCTGATGGAGCGCAAACACACACACACACACACACACACACAGACAGGCACAATGGCGCTTGAATACACACTGAGGCACACGGATGCACAAGCACTCACACTTTCTCTTTGCAAATGGCTGAGAGAATGCCAGAAGGTCACTGGGGACTTGAGGTCGGTGGTCACTGTGCATATATATATATATGTGTGTGTGTGTGTGTTTGTGTGTGTGTGTGTATCTACAGGCCGAGTGCAAACCGAACTGCACTGCCACGGTATGACTTTTGGAATGCTTTGATTTAGATGATAACTCGGTCCCAGTGCTAAGGTCTAGTGAATGCTGCACGACTTTCCGAATCCAAGAATGGCCGCACTATGCGCCTTGTTATTTTTTAAAATCAATTGGTATCTGTCGTGTGAAGACAGATTTTGCACTCTTTTGGCCTGGAGGAATCTCTGACGAAGATCTCACAAAAAAAAAGTCTCATGAAAATAAACCCGGGGGCCACGTTCACAAAGAATCTTATCTTAGCTCCTAAGTGGCGCTAAAAGGTCCTAACTAAGAGTTCCTCCTTAAAGCCTATTCACAAAACTGCTGAGAGGAACTTTTTACTCAGGAATTTCTAAACCAGGAGGAAGGGCGGACTTGACACCTGTCCCTTTTTTAATATCTCGTTGTCATTAAATATTTCAAACTCTGCGCCGTTTAGGATTGTTCGTGATTTTGGTCTTAGTGACATTGGAGTCCTCTTGACTAACCCCTAAGTTTTCACCCTAAAAGGCTTTGTGAATTGCTCTTAGACAGAAAAAATGTCCTAAAATTAGGACCATTAGGACCCATTTTTTATTTTTTTTAGGACTGTCTCCTAAATCCGCCAGTTAGGAGCTACTTTTAGCCTTAAGATGCTTTGTGAATACGGCCCCAGGACTTTTTAATGACGTGATTTCACCAAAATGGAGCCTTAGAGCAACTGGGTGTGGTCGTTTCTGCACTCGTTTTTTGGGGGAAACAAGAAACCTTTTTTTACGAATGTATTTGAGAAATGATGAAGGAGAGATCTGGGTTGTTTTTGTTTTTTTACACTCAGCGTAAGAGGTACAATCATTTTGTTACTGTACCCAAGTACAGTTCTCAAGTATCCGTACTTTACTTGAGTTTTTCTTACACTGAAGAATCTCGACTTTCTACTCACGACATTTTACAACAGATTACTTCTTTATAATCTACAGATTTTTGGAAGTCGTAAGTTGACTTTTTTTTTTGGCGTCACACAGCTTCAAGCAGTTGAGTAACATTACGAATCTAAACTCTAATGGATGAGACAACAAGAACAGATGAGTGATCCCTAGACAAACATGGTGGCCTTATTTGTAATTGTTTTTGA
The DNA here is from genome assembly GCA_028565825.1 of Olivaichthys viedmensis. Classification (NCBI taxonomy): domain Eukaryota; kingdom Metazoa; phylum Chordata; class Actinopteri; order Siluriformes; family Diplomystidae; genus Olivaichthys; species Olivaichthys viedmensis. Next base: position 14,597 of record JAOUQW010037385.1, on the reverse strand, counting down.
CTCGAGACTTTATTTATGGCGAGAAATAGCTGGTGAAGTCCCAGAAGAATATTCGCTATATTATCCCCAATGGTACATTATTGCATCAGCCTAGTGGCCTTTTGGGGTTAGCGACTGTTAGTGACATGTGCAGGTATCTTTGGCTACGTCCTTTGAAGGGCGTCTCAAATCGCTTTCTTAAAGGCACCTTTATAGCCTTGAAATGCTGCCTTCTGAGACACCGATTGATGAGACAGCCTCATCAATGGCTATAGCATTAATGGCATCCCTGTTTGCTTGTTGCTATGGCAGCAATTAAGTCATTGAAATGAATTGTTTACCAAAAAGGAGCTCGTCGACAGTCTCGGAACTTTTTAACCTCATGGAATGTGAGGTACGGATTTTTTGCGTATGAACCCGGTTTCATATGAAGCACATACACGGAGTTGCCATTTTATTAGCCACCCACCATGTAGGTGACTTTGTAGGTGAACAATTAATGAATGAAAGTCCATCTGTTGCTCTGCAGAATGTATTGGCCCCCCTCTCTCCCATCCTTCAATGTAAAGGGACCACCATATGAGCACCACTGAGAAGATATTATTTGGGTGATGGATCGTTCTCAGTACAGCAGTGACACTGACATGGTGGTGTGTGTGTGTGTGGTGCTGGTACAAGTGTATGACAAAAAAGGTTAAATCTAAGGCAGAGTAAATTCGAAAGTTGCCGTTTTTATGTTTTGGCCACACTTTGGCGTTTTTCTGTGCAGTTTCTCAAAAGTTTCAAACGCGAAAAAAACAAAAAGACGATAAAAAACGGCATGCTGGGAATGCGCACTGGGTGTCTGACCCATAACAATTACGTAATTTCTGCCATTTCCGTTTGTCGTATAGCTGATAACACTGTCGACCTCCGACATCCAATGGACTGTGACAATGAACATAAAACAGGCTTTGTTTTTTACACTAAAATATGTAACACAGAAAACAGCATCTCAATGGAGTTCTGCCATCTTGGAATTGTGGAGATCACATGTATAGAGGGTACTTTGCAGCTTCAGAAGCACTTTGCTTGCACAACTGGTGAAGGACTTTCACCCAAAATATCCTCTTTATCTCTATGTATTCATAAGCAGTTATACGTAAACTAGTATATATTTGGAGTTCTGAATAAAAGAGAACCGAAAGCCTGAGGTTTAATTTATAAAATGGAATATTATATGCTGCTGGAATAAGCTCCCATTAGACACAATGTCAGATGTGGAAAAGAAAACATTCTTTTTTTCCTGCACACATGACACACTTCTCAAGTCCTTCGGAAACAACGTTACCAATCCATAAAGCCCCGAGGCAAAGCCAATCACCGTTTGAGACAAATGGACAATATAACAGTAATTGGTATCAACGTTGTTTCAAGCCGACGAAACATTAGACTCAGTGGAAATGCAATTTTCTGAGAAACAGCCTAATATTTGTTACACGCTCGATCGCTCCCTGATTTTATGAAGGAATGGGTATAAAAATAATTACAATTACACCCAGATCATAATGAGTAAAATGTTGTATCGTTTTTAAAAAATAACTGATGAATATTAAATCTTGGTAGGGGACTCAGGCTTTTAGTCTCGACTGTAAAAAGGTGCATGATTGAACTGTTCTAAGGTTCTAAAGGACAATGAGTGTAATGGGTATCTACATCACTTAACATGCAGGATAGCACCCACGTCTTCCTTGAGCGAAAATAAACATTTCCACGGTCCTGGACAGACTCGCAGCATGACGAGTGCTAAAAAACAAAAGGATTTTGACAAGCTGAAAGAAGAAGAAGAAAAAAAAGCATTCTCTTCCTCTGTCTATTATTTTTTTGCCCTGAGGCTAAACCATAGAGGTGTCAAATTGGTAACTTTATTTCAGGAACGGCTCAAATCAAACGGGCGCGGCTCACGCTGCCTGAACCATCTGGTATGAACTCTATTCTGGCCCACTGGTTTAGGCAACACTGTGTTGTGATTCTATTGCTAACGTTCAAATGTAAGTTCTCCTACTCGGATGACTTACTTCTGAGACTCGAACCTGATTCATAAAAGTAACCATCAGACCACATGGTTAAAAAAACAAACGTTAAAAAATACATTTATTCGTACAAGACGTAATCGTTTACATGTAAACATCTTGACTGCTATGCTAACTCTAGAAGCCAGAAACGACAAGCTAGTTTTTCTTAGTGCTACAATATTCCTGACGTGCAACAAGTTCAGGTTAGACGTTTGCTACAAATTCAAGGCTCGGTTTTTCTTCGAAAATCCGGCTAAATTAGCAAATTAGCATGATGCCGATTGTTCGATCTTGCTTCCAGATCCTGACTAGCTTTCTTTCATGAAAATGGAGCTGGTCCTTCATGAAGACCAACACTCATCCATGTTCCTTGTTGAACCTGAACCCCTAGTGCAGGAAAGATTCAAAATCGTACGAAACTAGCACTAACATCTATGTTAGCTAAACTCTTTGCACATAAAAGTATACAAAGAGTGGTGGCTCAGTGGTTAATGCTCTGGGGCCTACTGATCAGAAGGTTGTGAGATCAAATCCTGGCACCCTTAACCCTCATTTTCTTGTTTAGGATAAGTAAATGTGAATGCGTTTTCAGTGCATTCTTTGTCTTGGATCTCAGAATGCGACCACAACTGGAAAGTTTAATCCAACAGACTTCCATGTTGAAAAAATTGGAAGGACACATTTTCAACTCCAGATTTGTCGAAATTCTAACAAGAGAGATCCATTTTGTTGGATTTCATACAAATGAAGTCACAAGAAAGGCTATAACCTTTAACCCTCAGTTTAAAGTGAATTATTCATAAATTTTCTTTCAAGTTGACACCAAAGTAGTAAATTAACACAGTCCAGCTCTGAACATACACCACCGGTCAAAAGTTTGGACACCCCTGCTCATTACTATTTTAGAATAATAATGAAGACATTGAAATAATAATAAAAATAAAAATAATACTATGAAATAACACATCTGGAATTATGCAGTGACCAAGAAAAGTGTTCAACAAATCCAAAACTAGTTTCTATGTGAAATAGTTAACAGAGTTCCTGATGAAGCGTTGCACACTCTCGCCATCTTCTCAACCAGCTTCATGAGGGAGCTTCACCCAGTTTTAACGCTCTAAATGATAACTACTGGTTTGGGGGAAACAATTAAATTGTAAGTAAAAACTACTTCTTAAAAAAACAAATTTCCACCATAAGCCTTTATCAAAATATCTTTAAGACAATGAAAAATATAGATTCAATCTAGTGTGTCCAAATATTTGAATGGTAGTGTAGGTAAAACAAACCTAAAAAAAAAAAAACAGTCAATATTCATGCTATTTTTTAAATTAATCCAATTCAGATCCAGTCCATGTGTTTCTTATTACTGATCCATTCCAAATCAAGCACCCTGTGCACAGGTTCTCCAAGTGAAACCATTCAATTACAAGGCCATGATTCGTCCGTGGACTTAAAATAACATGACTTTATCAAGCACTGTAATTCCTCCAGATCTGTCCAATCCATTACCCAGCCTTTAATTAAACTGGGTTAGAACAGGCTGTTTTTGACATTGAGAAATGACAGCCGTAATTTATCGACAGCCATTACTTAACTCGCTGATACATGAATAAGGACAAAATTATGAACTCATGAACAATCATTACTGCAGCTGGATTTGAACATATGCCAGCTAATAGGTATCTATTAGCACAGGGTGACACCTAAATTTGAGGGTTGATTATCTGATCAGACGGACATATAATGCAATTCAGAAGTTTATTTCAGCCATCAAACATTTAATACTCCTGATATTGACTCGATTAGCATGGTCCACTATGTGTTCTGCATTATCGACACTACTGCTTTCAGTTGATTTTTCGATAAATGATAAAAAAAAGTCCTTGATAGTGGCTTCAGACTTTTTGATCATATGTTTAGATCCCTTTATTGGCCATGACTTATTGTTGGCTCCTAATTCATACTGAAGAACATGTGCGTCATCATCCTGGTCTCGGTGGGTTCAGTAATGAACTCAGTGGAATTCAGCACGTCGCCTTTGTTTTGGAACTAATTGAAGGACAGTGTTTATCACGTCTTAACCGTTGATGGACCACAACCGGAGGAGCAATGACTGCAAATAGATATGTAGAGGAAAGAATAAATATAGAAATAGGCAAAAAAGAAAGAATAGGCTGCACATTTCCAAAATCTTTTGAATTAAATCAAATGCATGGCTCATAACAAGAACATCCAGGACATATGCTAATATGTCTGGGTCATTTAGGTCATATTGAGGTTGTGCTCCTGAAGCAGGGGGTCTTGACTCTAAGTGTCTGCTGGGACTGATCCAGTTGTCCTCATCCCTGCTGTTGTGGTTTTTTGGTTAGGTGTGTCGAGAGCAGAGTTGCAATTTGCTGAAGCATAAAGCGATGCATTATTTAAGAAAATCCTGAGGGAGGCAGTACTTCTCAGAGGTGCATTTCTGCCATTTGCCCGGCCACTGACCAAGCTAATCTTGATATTGCCTCTGCTAACTGTGTTGTGTCCAAGATCAGTTTCAGAAGTTCTGAAATTTTTTACGATAGATTAGCTAGTCTCGGTTTGGAGATAGTGACTCAGTGGTTGAGGTTCTGTTCTAGTGATGGGAAGGTTGTAAGTTTGAATCCCAGCACTGCCAATCTGCCACTTGTTGGGCCCTTGACTGAGGTGCTTGATCCTTATTGGAACCAGAGGCATCCTACAAAGGCTGACTTGCACTTTGGCCCCAGCATCCTTCAGTTGGGATATGCAAAAAAAAGAAGAAGAACATTTCTTCTTTGGGACTACTAGTTTGGCGTTAGGGATTTCCCCTAAGTTGGCACTTTTAAGGCTAGGACAATCACAGTTGTGGTAGCTCAGCCCATGACCAAAAGTTCAAATCTGGCAGATTAATCTTTTACGATAGATTAGCTTGTCTCGGTTAGTGACTCAGTGGTTGAGTTTCAGTTCTAGTGATGGGAGGGTTGTAAGTTTGAATCTCAGCACTGCAAATCTTCCAAATGTTGGGCCCTTGAACGAGGCTCTTGTCCCTTTTTTGGGACTACTAGTTTGGCGTTAAAGATTTCCCCTAAGTTGGCTGTAAGGTACTTTTAAGGATAGGACAATCACGGTTGTGGTAGCTCAACCCATGAACAAAGGTTCAAATCTGGCAGAGCTGACACGAGTGAGCCTGCAGTTGGAGAGATGGAAGTGCCACTATTTTGTCCTACCGTGGTTGTGCCCTTGAGCAATCCCTGGTGGAATATTCCCATGGGATTCCCAGCTGAAATTTTCATGGGACTCTCACTGGAAATTCCCATTGGGTATTCAATTGGAATCGCATAGTGAATTGCGAGTGAATATGGAATTTTAATGGGAGCTCACAGTACATTGTTGTTATCTCACATTCCAATTGGATTTTTTATGGGTTACCAATTGGAATATGGTCTGATTTCTATGGGGCTATTAGATTTTAATGGGTTAGTCATTATTGTAAAATATACATCACATTCTACTGTATGTTATGCAGAACAGTCAATGTGAGTCTCATATGGGCTTAATATTCTAAAGTTCATGGTTTTAATTGGTGATTATAGGAATTTTATGGAAGTCCAATGCCATTCTTTTTTATGGGGGTGCCATGACATTCTGGGTGTCTTCCATGGCAGGCTAAATGGGAGTAATATAAATCAATTTCCCATAAGTGCCCCATGAGTGTGCATGGAGTTACCATGGTGACCCATGAACTCCCATTGATAACCCATGAATTTCAATGGAAATTCCAACGAAAGATTTTCACAAGGGAGGATCCTAACCCCTGGACTCTAATGGCTCCAGGGCTGTCCAAAAGACCAACACCCTGCACTCTGACCCCAGCTTCTTTTTGTGTGTAAGAAGAGGAAAGATGCGAAGAGAAATGATTCAGATCTATAAATACAATTGTCAATAACATTTTTTAAAAATAAAGCATATAGACGGTTTCTCTGAAGTTGATCAGGCAGTTGGGCTGGTAGCAGTAATTGGAGCCGAACCAAGCTCCATGAGCAAGGCGGCTAACATCTTGAGAAGCACTCAACCATCCCGACAAGCCACCCACACACACATACGCACTACATTGCAAGTGACGGTACCTATGCCTAATGACCAAACTCTTGCTTGATTTAACACACTAAATTGAATCCCAGCATAAGACGTGCCTTTGACAAGAGGGTAAAGCTAACGAGCAGCCTTCTTTATTCTTCTGGGCTTCTTGGAAATTAAATAAGCGCCTGGACATCCTTATATTGCTTAAATTGACATTTGCTGTCCATTCCTTGAATTTTAGGCTTTTAAAAAAAAGCTGTTATCTGGTGAATTGGATTGCCGTGTCCTTCACAACCATCTTCTGCTTATGAGCTTATTATAATAACTAATAATCCCATATCTACAGTCATACTCTAAAAGCTTATTGTCGGGTTTGATTAGATGGTAGATCAAAATGCCAGCCCTTTTTTTCTTCTTCTTTGGATTATACTAGTGTATGAAAGTCTGAGTCCCCTGCCATGTTTCAATTTCATCAGATATGAAAACAGCTCAAGCAATTGTGTTAATTTTCATTTCGGAAAATATCTTTCACTGATAAAAGTCAAGGAAGCGTGTTCTTATTGACTGAAAGCAGCAGGAATAATATGGAATAATCCATAGAGGACCATACTAATTGAGTCAATATCATGTGTCAGTCATTAAGAGTTGTAATGTGATACCATTTGTAAGAAATACAATATATGCCACCGAAACAACTGAGGAAGAAAATTAAGCTAATGTTGATGTGTGAACTCCTCAGGTATTTCTTACAAGGCTTTCTCAAGCAGCTTAAAAAAAATGGTTTTGCCTCTGATTTAATTCATGTATTCTTTAGTAATAAGTACCATCTGGGTAAAAAATTGTCTTCGTTTTTTTTTGGACAATTCATAAAATAAAAGCAGTTCTTTCAGACTAAACAAAGACTTTCAGTGTATGTTGTTCTTGGTAATCATATGGTGAAAGCCAATCGCAAAGTTTACTTTATTGGTGTGTCAAAAATAATTGGCCGTCCCTGGCTCACTGCGCTCATCCTTATGTATTTCAGTTACGTGACTCCAATCAGGCCGGCCAATTAAGTGCAGGTTCTTATCTAGAGCGCCGACCTGCCATCTGTCACAAGGTAGCGGGGCTACTGGCTTTCTAAAAAAGTGAGCACTGCTGTAAGCTTCTTACAGCAGGAATTATATTCCTCCACGCTCCAATGGGTCGGGCCCTCGCTCCCTGTGTTCATTGGAAAGCAAGAGCGCAGAGAAAGCAGTAAGCCAATGAAACACCACTTCTCGAAGACTTGGCTGATGGAGTCACACTCACTGTCCAAGTACTACATGCTACATCCGGTGGTGAGTTTCCAACAGCAGTACAGAAATCTATAAACGACACCTATTCCTAACATGCCGTGATGCAACGGAGTGAAAGACTGAGCAATGTTGAAAAAAATTACAATTTCTATTATGTGTTTCCATGGTTGCATCACCTTCAATGACACACAGCATGAGTTATGAGAACCATATCATAATTATTATTATTTATATATTATTATTATATTATAAATACAGTGCAGTGCAAAAGTCTTAGGCACCCTACTTTTTTTTTTTTATATAAATTTTGTCTTAGATGTTTGTTTTATGTCTTCTGCATTAGTGTGTCATTAGAAAAAGTGCACATTTTAGATAGTAAGTCATTAAAGAAAGTGAGATATTCAGTAATGGAGCACTTTCTTTTTAGATAAAAACAGAATCAGAAGGGATTTTACCTCCAGAGACAGAAGCGAGTGAGAGCCAAAGTTCTGCAGAAGAACTGTGGCAAGTTCTCCAAGATTCTTGGAACAACCTACCAGCCGAGTTACTTATAAAAGTGCACGACAATGTGCCTAAGAGAATTGATGCGGTTTTAAAGCTTTTTTACTGTTTTCTGCTCTTTATAGTGTTTTTTTTTTTATATTCAGGAACTTTGATTATTTTTCAAAGCATTTTCGCTTTACAGAATTTCTTTACATGTGCCTAAGACTTTTGCACAGTATTACAAACAATCACAGATTATCTGTGGCATAACACATCAAATACAGCCCAATTTACAGGAGTTTGTAGGAATACCAACCAGCAAGAGTTCTTCAGGTTATTTATTTATTTATTTATATATTTTTTAGCTTTCAATAGATTTTGTACCAATGAAGCTGTATTTAACACTATGACCGCTAACCCCGCTCCTTGTCCTAACCTTAACTGTTTGTTCCCCCTCCTTGATCAGTGTCACGGGTTCCCATGGCGACGAGCGGCTTTTTGTTTTGATTTCTGCTTCGCGTTGTCCCCGCATCTTGTAAGTGGTTCGTTTCCGTCATTGTGATCACCTGCCCCTTGATTAGTTTGTCTACACAAGCCTTGCTTTCTGGGTTCCTAGTGTCGTGTTTTCCTGTATGTCCCGGTTTCGACTCCTGCCTGTGTTTTTTTTTTACATTTTCGATTATGGATTACCCGCGTGTTACCTTGCCTGCCTGTATTTTGACCCCTCGATTGCCCCTAATAAAGTTCACAACGCCGAGCTCACGCATTTGCGTCCTCCATCTATCCACCCCTTACACTCGGCATGGGTGTGAAACCCAGGAGTGTGCCATATAAGACACAGACTAAGTAAAACAAGGGGCGTTTATCGAGGATATTGCCCAGGGACGCAGGACAAACACTCACAGGGGCGCCGGTACTTATAGACGAGAGTCTGGATTGATTAAGGAGAAAGGCCGGGTCTCGAAGCTGTAGCAGCGACTTCAGTATTCCTCAGGGATTCGTAGTGTTGCAAAAGAGCAAATTGACTGCGCAGAACTGTTCCATCCCTTAAATACTAAAATACGAAGGAACCCGCCCCTATTTTTAAGGGGTTAAATTCACAGCAAAGACAAAAAAAAGGGTTCAAACATCTGGGTTCACTACCAAGTTTGTTTTCCATTAAGATTACGTCATTCTTCCCTGATATAAGTGACATAAACTGTGATCTTATTAATTAAATGCATAGAGACGCATGCTAATTGAATCATCATCAGGCGTCGATTATTAGAAGTCGACAACAATTAACGCCACGTGTGTGAGCATGCGAGTTAACGTCTGAATAAAATACAAATGGCAGTTTGAAAAAAAAAGACGAGTTTCATCTCAGTTTTAAATAATGTATATGCTCAAAAAATAAGAGATCAACTGCTGAAAACAAATACAGTTCTTGGTCACGGCCTCTGAATTTTTTTGGGGCCCTGCTTTAATCTTTAATCTGATATCCGAGACGAACCGAAGGAGTGGAAGAATAGTTGCAGTACCGATCAACACTCTGTCATGCTCAGATAAGCTCTAAGCTAACCGTCGCACCAAATTAGAAAGGCTTTACGAAAATGCTGAGCACATGTGGCGTATATATGGAAATGTAAAATTGAACGGCGACGTGTTATTTCAGTGGGGGAAGAGGGAATCGGAATATTCCATCTCTTCTCCTAATGGAGAGAAATGAAGAAGGGAAAAAAAACCCCACAAAATCATTTCACGGCCTTTCAGAGGGCAAACAGTCAACATTGCTTTGTGCTGCTGTCTCAGCATGACCTGGCGAAGCCTCCCACACTTACACAGAGACAGAGAGGAGTGAGGGGACAGAAGAGAAGTCAGTGCATCGAATGAACAAGTGAAGGTGTGAGCAAGTGTGTGAATCAGTGAAAGAGATAGATGGAGCCATGGAGAGACTATCTGGTTTATTTACAGCCTTTGGAAATCTGCCGAAATTGTGCACGCAGAAAAAAAAAAGAAAAAAAAAAGTGAGACCACTCTATGAAACGTGCGACACAAATATTTGAGCTGCAATGCAATTAATTTAATCAGGAAACAAAACATTTTTTAAAAGTGACACCGACTCTCTGAAAGGTGCCAAAGCAAATATGTTAACTCTGCTAATCCAGTAACTAGCTTAAGGAAAGGCGCGAAATGACACGAACCGTGTTCCAAGACGTACGTGAAATATGTGAAATGTTGCGATCCAAGATGGCAACCCGTATGCGGGACGCACTACTCGTGATCGACACACTCTGGAATGTTGGCAAGATGTTTTACATGTTTAACAGTGGGGCACTGTGTTCTTCCCCTACTCCCTCCTCCTTGGGCTTCATTTATCCACATTGGGCCTCGAAAAAAAAGAGTGCACGCCACTTTCCATGCACAAGTGGAAATGCGTGTACCATCACGCGTACTCTCGACCGTGCGTACGAACTCTTATGCTGTGCGATTTTGGCAGCTCCAGGGGTGAACTGAACAGCTTCAAAACGCTACGTTCCATCAAATTCCACCAGTCTTTATTAAAGTAGAACACTTATGAGAGGAGTTAGGTACTCCGTTCAGAGTTAATCAACACCAGGGCATAATTCCTCTTCTGATAAAGTCATGAGTGTGCTATAAAAAACCAGGACTGACAACGGACTCGTTTGGGTTCTTAGAGCACACTGTGAATGGTGGGCTAAAGAGAGAGTGTGTTTTTGAGAAACCGCAAAAGGCTGGTCGTTTTTTCGATTTCGATTCCAATTATGAGCACTTTTTCTTTGAGAGATCATCGTGGAGAGATCATCGTGGGAATTAAATTTTTTGGATTCATTCGCAACAGTTATTTTGCAGCAGGAACTGGATCTTACCGGTCTCTTTAAAAAAAATTTTTTTTTATCCCCGAGTCTTATCATTTCAGCCGCATAGGACGGCGCAATTAGTATGTCATCAGCATACAGCAGGTCTCCTTACAAAAAGGCAATTCATAGCGATCGTGGGTCTTCCAAACGTATTTGATGCCATCAACTGCGTCCACATTGCAATCAGGGCACCGTTGGAGAATGAATTTGCTTTTCAAACTTGCCGAACTCGAAGCATTATCACTCCATTAATGTGCAATTGGCTCTGACCAACGTGGATGCAAGAATGGCCTGGGTCAACCTTCCCTCATTCGATCTAATAGGAGTGCATTGGACTATTACGTTCTAAAAAGTGCCCCATTTTTTTCGCTTTTCACCAGTGTTTCTACAAACGGACGCAGTGCTGAGTGTTATGGCCCAATTTATATGCATAAATAAATCACGAATAAACAAAATATGGGTGTGTAAAGAATCATTTATGGTTATTTATAGGAAAAGACGGAGTGGCTATCTAAATCTTATTGGTTTGTGCACACGCCAATTCCTGTTTTTTGTTTGCACGCGTACTTTCATTCTGGATTCCACGCAAAGTTTGACAAATGAGACCCATGGACACTAGACACCTCCACTTCTAAAGAACGCTCAGCAGCACCTGCCATTCGGTCACACCAACATGGTCGATTTTTTCCCCAACATGGTTGATTTTTTAACTTGTAAGAATTCGCAAACCAACTCATATGAAAAGCTACAAACGGTTAAGGTTAGGACGAGGGGCAGGGCTACCGCTCGTAGCCATACGTAATCCAATGAAATGGCGCTTCAGTGAAACCTTTGGTTAATTCTCACGTCAGACTCTTGTGACGCTCTACAAAGGACTAATTGACTGCATACTCACCAGACTGGCACAGGAACTGGAAGATACTTGACTGTTAGAAAGCGTCATCGGCATCTCGTGTCTTGATATTCAGTGCAGTGGTGGCTCAGCAGTTGAGGCTCTGGGTTAATGATCGGAAGGTTGAGTTCAAATCCCAGCACAGCCAAGTTAACACGGTTGGGTCCTTGAGCAAGACCCTTAACTCTCAACTGCTCAATTGTATCCTGCCTCAATTGTAAGTCGCATTAGATTAAAAAAAAAAAAAAAAAAAAAAAAAAAAAGCAAGAAAAGATACCTTGGAAGAGCTTCCATGAAGGGCCTACAAAGACAGCAGTCATGGATTGTTTTGTTCCTTTGCTGTTTGGCAGGTGGTACCGGAGAACGCTCTGCTGTTCCACCTGATTAGGAAACAGCTTTTCTCACTCATTGCAGCTGCTGAATCCCTTCTTTCTTACTCCCTCCTCCCATCCCAACAGGGGTAACGATTCATGACAAAGCAGCAATGTAGTGCCACCAGTCTTTTTTTTTTTCTATCTCAGCTCTCAGACACTTTGCAGTGTGGTACAGATTATACCCATCTTCAAGACTTTGAGCTACTTCTACAACAGTCTACAACCAAGATTCCAAACAATATAAGTAGACGAGGAGTTATTTCATTACGATTTGAATGGGGTGAAAACATATTGTTGCGCATAGTTTTGCATCCCAAATCACATAGCAGTATACTGAATAATACTGGTACACCAAATGTGGGGGCACTACTTTGACATACAGTTTAGTACAGGTTGTAGGTAATTTAGGACACGGGCTAAACACACACTATGTGCCAGCAGTAATCTTAGAAGGAAATGAGGAAGAGAGAAGCATGTCATTAGCCAAGTTTCCATCCAATTTATGCGCATAATTCAAGCGATAAAATGAAAATGCGTTAAAAAGTGTTTGAGAACTTTTCAAAACCTGCTGTGTTTGAGAAACCTGCTGTCGCCAAAGTTGTGTTCGACACGTTTCCATCAAGAATTTCATGTATCTCGCAAACTTCCCCGACATTTCCCTCGCCACTTGATGCGGGTGACAAAAACAGAATGTACATAATAGACCTGATGTACAGTGCACTGATTAATATCGTCAAGCTTCTTATTATTTCCACAGTGAACAACATCGATAAGACGAAGGCGACTTGTCACATGAAATTACACAAACTGCTCTTTTAATGTGCTGTAGTTTCCCATCAAATAAAGACGTTGAGTCATTTTCTATAATTAAATTAAGAAAGATTCTCATCTCCTCCCTAATCCAGCTGCTCTGCTGATGTTAAGCTCAAATATTCCTTCTTCCGCGGCATAACTAAATTGTTGACATGACATATTACAGCCGTATACGATCTTATATTCGTTTGAATCTTATATGATTCGTGGCTTGTGTATTTTACTTGGACCTTGTTTAATGCGGAATGTGTGTATTATTTTAAGAATAATACAATATGGCGCAATCCTGCCCATATACTGTATGTTTAATATTAAGAGGTCAATTTTTCCCCGTTAAAAACAGGAGTTATTAGAGAGAGCAGCTGTTAGGAAGATTTCGGCACAACACCGGCGTCTTTCTTCTACCGCTGATGTGTTTTATTGGTTTGTTGTAGCAGAGGCACGTGATAAATTTTGTGTCATGTGGTTTTATTTATGCGTAATTGCAGTGTTTTTCTTGTCAAAAACGTTTCCACTATAGTTTCTCGCAAAATTTCACGTATTAACAACCAAATTTATTTTGGTCGATGTATGTAAAATATTACAGATAAATGCCGTTTCCATCGCCTACATCAGCAAACATTTCAATTCGCTAAAACATTTTTCGCATAAACTCCCTTGGATGGAAACCTGGCTAGTGTCACTCTTTTTCTGAGGTTGAGAGGAACATTTTCTTTTTTAAGATGATTTTCTATGAAAACAGCAAGATCTTTTCAGTAAGGAAACTGCATGAAGCAATTTTAAACAACCATATGATACAATCACTTAGCCATTCCTTGTCTGATTTGAATACAAGTGGCAAGGCTTATGTACCTTTAGATGATGTAATTTGCAGACATTAAATCATTAGACTCCACATGAGCACAAGTTTCCAGATCTATTTACACAACAGCCTGTCTGGCCGACTAAGCACATTTTCAGCACATATCGGTGGGGGGGCCTACCCCGCTCCCTATAGCAGAGTACACTCTCCGGTCACACTCTTGTCACAGCTAAATTTAAGATCTCTGACTGAGCTCCTTGAAACATCGGGGAAACATAGCTCTTTTCTGTGTTCTTAATAAATCTGAATATCTAAATATTGTTTAGCATGGTGATTTAGGTTTTGAGACACACTGGAGGTCGGTAAATTGGCTGGGACTCAAATACCTTAAATTTCTTATGGAGATGCAGATGTGCTTGATTTGCCATTTGGAAAAAGGCTTAGATGTACATTGCCTTTCAGACATTGCTGTTTCACAAAGAAAAATAATCTCAATCAGAGGTCTTTAAGTGCTGAGTATTCTTCCTTAGGCAAATAAATTTTCTTTAAAAAAAAAAGATTTACCTTGAGACAGCTCCCCTTTAAAAAAAAAACCTCATCTAATCTCCTACAAACGGGACAAAAACATCAAACATTGTTCAAGATGTTCAGCATGCAACATAAAACCACAGCCACTAAAACCACACCTATCATCTAAAAGATCAGTTTTTGTCACCCATCATTGTCACATACAGCACTAGAGGAAATGTTTATTGTATCTCCTGCAAGAGATGCAATCAGCTCTACACCAAGAATGAAGGATTCCTCCTTTCCAGTGAATGACATCTCTGTTAGAATTGCTAGTTGTTGCTATTGCATTAATGAAGTGAGGAAAAATAACTCAGTGGTGTAGGCAGTGAGCAGTGGTGGCTCAGTGGTTAGGGCACTGGGCTACTGATCAGAAGGTTGTGGGTTCAAGCCTCAGCACTGCCAAGCT
>JAOUQW010037365.1:0-18311 GCA_028565825.1 Olivaichthys viedmensis | reverse complement strand
ATTCTATTAAAGTGATAGGGTGATATGGGTTTAGGTGCACCCATAGTCCACTGAAATAACTTGGTATTTTTGTGTGTGACTCTACAATGGAAAAGAAGCTATAGATCTGTGGGAAATGTGGGCACTTGGCAGACCAACTAACCAGGCCACACAAGAGTATTAAATGATACTCTTTTATTTGCCCATCACTTGTTTGATACAAATGCATTCTTTTGTTTTAGCAGAAACGCAGTTGAAGAAAAAGTTAGATTTTAAGCATGGTAATAAAAGACAAATGCATTGTATCTCTCGATGGATTATAGGTCTACAATTACTGTAGCCAACAAATGACACAGGTTTATGAAGGCGGGCCAACTTCGCCGAGGTCGCCCACTAACATGTCATTACCACATCAGTGTCACTGCTGTGCTGAGATTGGTCCACTACTTAGATATGATCTGGTCAGTGATAGTCCTATGGTGGTCCCTTTCCATTGAAAGGAATAGAGCGAGGCTGACAAATTGTGTAAAGCCACAGATGGGCTACAGTCAGTAATTATCCACCTACAAAGTCACCTATATGGTCGATGTACCTGATAAAATGGCAACTGAGTGCATGTGCAGTATTGCATTTTATTGCCAATTAGTGGACCAACCTTCTCTGTTACTATATTAATATGTGGAGCTCATATACTGTTTCTTATACTGTTGTTATCCAGCTTTACAGATGTATACGTGAGTTGTCCTGGTCGCACACACGATGCAAGAGTGTTAGCCAACTCCCCACTCTACAGGATGTCCGAAGAACAAGATGGTTACCTGTTCCCTCGTGAGGTAAGCTTTTTTTTATCTGCCTTGATATGCAGAAATGTGATCAAAACCACCATATGCCAGTCCAGTTAAACATTGTTTCTTTTATAATAAAAAAATAAAAATAAATTCTCATAACCAATTTTGCATTTTTACCCTTTTTGGCTATGTTTACATGCAAAGATTTTTGCCAGTCCAAATGAATTGATTCTAATTGCAGATTCCGATCGAATTGTTTATATGCACCCTGATCTCGGCACTCTGATGAAAGTCTTCATTTACATGCACGTTACATGTAATCCAGTCAAAGGTTATGCGCGTCGACATTACCATAACAACGAGAAGCAAGAAGTCCAGTCAGAACCATAGATCAGCGTGTTTAATCGCACTGCTCGCGCTTTTAAAAAACGTAGCAAAGTCTTTAAACTTGGTCTTAGCAAAACGTCCTCTAAATGTCCTTATTGAACAGAGAGCGAGAAGAATTTGTTACCGCCATGAACTCAGCTCAGCATTCAGTACTCTCCAGACATTCAGCAAGGATGTTAAAAATAACAGGAAATGTACTTATCAACATTGAAAGCCATTGTCTGGGAATAACTGCGCAAATAAAAAAATAAAAATTTCACCGTGTACATTTGATTTTTAGCAACCATATCATTCTTGCTGAATGACTGGAGAATATCAAACGCTGAGCCAACTTTACTGAGGCGAATCCGCGTCCCGCATCTGCTTCAAAATGTCAGTTTGATGCCCATCCCACCACTCGTTCAACCTCGCAATAATTTTAAAATCATTTAAAATGTGTACTTTGTTTCCTCTCAGGACTATTTTTGCACCAGTTGTGTTGGTTAGCGTGCATTGTGACCCAAATGCACATGCGCAGATTGCGATCGTAAAAGTAATTGGATATAGGTTTACGTGGCTATTATTTTTCTATTTAACGGATTATTAATACCACCTCATTTGATCGGATAGAAATTTCATTCAGATAAGCTTCAATCGGTTTCCTCTATTTCGAATGATGTGCATAGATTAACTTTTTTTTTTTTATTCCAATTGAGCCATCAGTCGGATTAATGACGGATTTTTAGGCTGCATGTAAACACAGTTATTGCTATGCCTACACAGGATGCCTTGACTGTGAATGGAGTGGAGATACCTGTTCATCTCGTTGGGGATGCCGCTTACCCATTGAAGAAGTGGCTGATGAAGGGCTTCACAGATCAGCACTCTCTGACTCCAGAACAGCATCACTTTAACAACCAGTTAAGCTCAGCCCGCATGGTGGTGGAAAATGCTTTGGGGCGTCTTAAAGGTCGTTGGAGGTGCCTACTTAAGCGCAATGATGTCGACGTTGCATTGATGCCTGACATTGTTACAGTTTGTTGTATCCTGCACAATGTGTGTGAACTGAACAAAGAGGACTTCTTGCCTGAGTGGAATGCTGACGCTGATGACGTTTTACAGCAGCCCGACACAGATCATTATAGAGACGTTTTAACGCAAAACACTCAAGCTATTCGTGACACAATGGTGACAATTGTATGAGAATGTACGTAGAAAAGTAGCCCAAGACACGCACTTCCACTGAAGGTAATAAGCAGGGCCGGTACACCATTCTGGGCGAAACACAATTGTTGGCACCCACATTTGACTCAAAGAGCAACTTCAGAGAAAATGATGAAAAATGGAACAAAAACATGAACTTAAACTGTATCTTTTATTTGAATCATTTCTGACTTCTGGCTCTCTAAATACAGTCTAGGATGCTCAGTGGTTTACACAATGCTTCTAGGGTTACACAAACTCAAAGGTGTGCACTAATTGGTAAGTGAAAACAACATGCGCCAGATAAGAGTGGTTTATGTGAGTCCATCCATACAAGGAGGCGTCCGATATCAGCTTGGGCCTCTGTGGTTTATGATGGTTCTTTGACTATGTTCCCATGGTGAACTTCCTTTCCTATCCTCTGGAAATTTACCATATAAGGCTTTTCCTCTGGTTCAACAAGTTCTCTCTGGCCTTGGGGTATTTATGTGAAGACTGGGAAGGCCTGGCTCTCATCCTGCACCTGGACCTTATCTCTCTTGGGCTCGCAGGCTCTTCCTTCCGTTTATCTCTTTCAGTAGATAATTAATGATTCTAGTCAAGGCCAGTCCGCAGCATGTGCTTTTCTTCATATTGTCTCAGTTGCTTAATCTTGGTGACCGCCTTTTCAATTTTTGATGTTTTCCACAACAAATACCATGGCTCCAATGCCTTGGTTACACATCTATCTGCACATACACACTTGTTTATATTAACGTAACACACCTGGATGATTTGCAGGCGCTGTTTTTATGTCCTCCGCAACTTTTGCGACCATTCGGCCTGTGTTGTCTCAATCTGGACATGGTCTTGTGGGAGCGATAGCTCCAAGCATGATTTGCTGGTATATTGGTAGGTAAGGCAAATTTTTGCCGTTTGCTCTCAGCTTTTATTCTTGTGGTCAGAAATAAACGTGCCTGCTCTGACGTGGGTGAAGCGGTGATACAGATGGTGTGACAATGAAAATCTGCCAGCACAGTTGGATCTTCAAACCCACTTTTGGTCCACTTAGGTAGGCTGGTGTTACATCCTCTATTAGCGCAAACGCAAGGTCAAAACAGTATTTTCTTGACTTCAAGCACAGGATTTAAAAGTTCTGTCCCATTTCCTACAACCTAGTTTTATGAATGTTTACTATTCAGGTCACCCCACTTCAACGTAAATGGGAAATTTCACTTAAATACTAAACTTAATTATTTTTATCCATGTAGATTTGGGCCTGTTGGCTTTCAAAATAAAACTGCCACTAACATATCATTGTAAAATCTTTAAATAACAGATGACAAAACCTCATTTGTTGCAAAATGGGGCACTCGTTTTTTGCCTTTTTTTTGTGCTTGCACCACGATTATGAAAACATGGGCCATATATCGACGGTTACTGTTCCCACATTGTTGGCACTCAGGAAAGAAGTAGGACTTCCACACCTCCTAAATGTAACCCTTGGTCAGTGTCAGCAACTACATCAGCAAACCTGTTTGAGTTCGCTACATTAGTCTCATAGCTTCCAGTGCGAAACTAAAGAAGGAAACTTTGGCCACCAAGCATCACCACATCAGTAGTAGGGGGAAAATTGTGTAAAAATTTTATTTCCGGCCAAACCAATACTTTAAGGCTTCTCGATGCCTAAAGAAATACACATTTATCTCCAACAGCCAAGTTACGTTCTTCAGGAGGGCTTCATCCCAAATAAACAACCTACCTTTTGCTTCCGCTTATGGGCGTGGCAGTAGCGATTTTTCAGATGCACCGACACACTGTATTTGTAGCGAAACATTTTTCCACAAAAGCTACATGAGAAGGGCTTCTCTCCCGTGTGAATGCGCATGTGCTTATTAAGAATTCCCGAGCGCTTGAAGCTGTGTCCACATTCCGAGCACGTGTACGGCCGGTCATCCGAGTGGCACTCCAAGTGGCTTTTAAGGCACCCTTCGTTGTAGAAGCTCTTCTCGCAAATAGCGCATAGGTAAGGTCTCTCGCCCGTGTGTGTGCGCAAATGACTTTGGAGAGCCTCCCTGCTTTGGTACGTCTTCTCACACTGGCTACAAGCGTACTGCTTCTTCTTTTTCTTCCTCATCTTCTCTTTGCCTAGCCATTCCTGTCCCTTGCCTCGGTGTATATTTATATGCTCATCGAGCGAGTCACTGCGTCTGAAGGCCTTTCCGCAGATCTTACACTGGTATGGAGCTTCTCCTGTGTGGATTCTCATGTGCCTTATGAGGTTGAGTTTCCGGGCGTATTCCACACCGCAGAGTTCACACACGTGCTTTTTGCTCGGCACGCTGCTGGTTTGCGTTTTGCGATTTACGCTCCGCGAAATCTCAGGACTTGAATCTGCGCGACCCGAGGCCATCTGCTCCTGTCCCTCACAAGCCTGATCCTTTTCATGTTCAGCTAAGCGAGTTGAGGATCTGAAGCCTTTCCCACAGATCTTACAGCAATAACGGACCCTTCCTTCATGATCCTCCATGTGTAATTTGAGTTCGGCTCTGCAGGTATATTCTGCACCGCAGACTTTGCAAACGTGCTCTTCATTGGTGTCATTGGCATTCAGATCGGTCGTGGGCTCGGACACGCTTTCAGTTTTTAAATCCGTCCCATTTGATGTGTGAACAAACCTCGGTTGATATCTTAGCGCTCGGCAAAAGCGCCCCGCTCTCTCCGACGACTCTATGTCACGCAACACAAAGACCTCTGTCCAGGTTGAGGAACAGTTTTCTTTCTTAATAGCGTTTGGCCTCAGATCTGCTGGTGCTATGGTCTGCTCCCATTCAGAGTCACTCAGCTCCTCCTTTTTAACGATCACAGCTCTGATTTCAGCTTGGCCGTGATGCTGAGATTCTTGGTGGTTGACCTCCATTGGTTTTGAACTTGACTTCTACACTGGCCAAAACGTGTCAACCTGGAAACGGAGAAAAGAAGTGACGCATTATACAAATGGAACAAAGTGCACGTTTTGCATCTTGTTTTTGTGAAAGAATAATCGCAAACGCTGTGACAAACCTTTCACAGGATAACACAGAAACACAATGCTATATATATATATATATATATATTGTTCTCTTCCCATAATTCAAAAGTTATATAAAATAAATAAATAAAACTGTTAGAAGTCCAATAACCACCGTGTCCCTTATGACACTAAAAATATGTTCAGAAATGTATAGAATTATACCAAACTTCCAGATCAGTGCACAACCTTTGGCATTATATTTGAATGAAAGTGGGGGAATCCTGCTAGTGCTGGCAAATCGATTCGCTTAGAGTCGATTCACTCGAACCGAACGAACCGATTCGCTCCATCGCTAACAGACCACTGGGCGAAAGGAGTCGACTCCGTTTCAAATCCAGTATTTCCGAGTCGACTCCGGCATTTGGAAGAAATAAAGCGCGCGTCATGTCGCCTTGCCGTGAACATTTACAAAAGCGTGCATTTCTATTAAAAATAAAATAAAATAAAATAAAATAAAATAAAATAAAAGAGACAGAAGTGCACGGAGAGTGACGCGCACGCGCATTTTTGCAGCCGCTCCTGAGCTTTAAAAGAAATATTTCTAAAAAAACAACTGACGTGTAAAAAATATTATAATTATTATTATTATTATTATTATTAATATTAATTTTGGGGGAAAGTAGACTAACGTACCTTTTTTTCTAAACTAAAGTTCTTAAGCACGCATTGGCGTGTGAACGCAGCCACGATAGGCCACCGTCCTCTTGTGACAACGCATTTCAAAATAAAAGCTCGAGTGAACGTGCATTATTTTTGTTGACGAGGCTAGATGACCAACAAAAATAAAATTAATTTTTTTTAAATGTAATAACAACATGTACGTGTGTTATTAAAAGGGGGTTAAATATAACGGGAGTAGCATATGAACTAAAATGGGGATTTAAAAGAAGAAAATAGAATTTCAGGTCTCTGTGGTCTCCATGTCAGGGGTAAGGTTTTGTTTTTTCCCCCTCTGTCACATAGGTTGTCATTTATTGATTGATTTTTCAACCACAATAATTATATATACACCACACAGGGGTGCAACAAGGGGGTATGCAGAATATGCGGTGTGCTCTGAAAAGCCCACTAGGGAGCCATTGGGAAAAATTTTTAATATGAATCAATCAATCAAGCTCAAATATTTGAATACCAAAACATATATATATATATATGTATATGCATGGGTATATACATCATGGCGCTGTATCATGGCTGACCCTGCGCTCTGACCCCAGCTCACCAACATGCTGGGATCTGCGAAGAATCAAATTTCACTGTACTGTACTTGTATATGTATAAAGAATACAATATTCCATACAATAAAGAAGCTTTCTATAAAAAAGAAGCTTTCTGTATATGTATGTGTGTATATATATATATATATATGCATGTGTATGTATGAAATTAAAAATGTTTTTACTCATACTTATTTTTGCAGATGACGTCCCTGTAAGTTCTCTTAGCTTGCTAGACAGTAATGCATTAAACATGATTAATTTGTAAAAAAAAAAAAAATAAAAAAAAAACATCTGGGCCCAGAAAAGATTCATATTTGTACAGGTGTTGCACTGTTCTGTTACCACTGTAACTTGTTCCCTCCAGGTAGCTAGCTCCTTCCAAAATCATAGTTATTGTATTTGTAATTAAATTATATTTAACCTCAATTCTGAGGGGCTACTATTCGTATTTGTACTGGTGTAACATCAGTTTAATCACCATAACTTGGTACCCCAATAGCAGTGCTGTATAGTAACTAAGTACTGTGCCTCAGTACGTTTTTGTGAATGATTCTACTCTACCACAGTATAAGCGTTTGTCAGCCTTTACTTCACTACATTCTTAAAAGCAAATGGCTACTTTTACTCCAATAAATTTCCCCAAGCACATTTGGTATTTACTGCAATGTTAACTTGTTCATGCCGCCCATGAAAAAGGAAAAAAAAGAAAAGATTATGACTTTCAGCTGTTATTTCTGGTTAAACTAGGAATGGGGACAGTAAGCATAGAGAAAGGAAACATCTGCAGCAATGGATCTGGAACTGAAAATCTAAAATAACAATGGTGGATCAGGACACGGATATCGGATGCCTCGAATCAGCAGCATCAAACAAAGACACAGCATCAGTGGGAATGGAGCAAAATTCACAATCTTTCCTGCGTTTATACACTGTTTTCAGCATGCCCTCATTGACTTTTGCTCACAGGTTAGAAATGCATAACAACTATGTCATAACAGTGGTCACTTCCAGCACAAGGGTAAGTTTTAAAAAAAGAAGAAAAAAAAAAAGTGTATAGGGTATAAAGGGAAGTGGATTTTTTAATTGGAACATGTTTGCCCTCAGCAGCTAGAACAATTTATTTGATACAATTTCCTTGTATGGGCTGTTTTGCTTTGAACTATGTACTGAGTCATACGGGCTTTATAACTAGCCCGTTAGAGGCAGGCAACACAAGTGCGTGAGCTCGGCTTTAAGTTTATTAGAGCGAATCCAGAAAACAGAAGTCACAGGCCAGAGTGGGAGTCAAAGCACAGGCAAACAGGGTTAACACAGAATAATCCATAACCAAAAAAACAGGAAACAGGCCAGGGTCAAATCAACGAGAAACACAGAACTAGAGATGCAAAATAAACTGCGAACTTGGAACACGGCTTGGAATTGACGGCAAAAGCACGACAAGACTTCGCACAGACACAGGGAAACACGGTATAAATACACAAACTAATCAAGGGGTAACAGTGAACAGGTGAACACAATCAGGGAAACGAGCCAATGCCACGAAGAGGGGTGGAGACAGCACAAAAACAGAAACCAAAACAAAAGCACATGGCGCTCGTTGCCATGGGAATCATGACGGAACCCCAACCCGTTCATGCGCGGATCCCGAAGCGCTACAACAGGGACAGGCAGGTCCTGGGCCCCTGGGCAGAATGTCCACAGCCTGACCATTAAAATCTGTTGTTCTCTAGTTCATAGTGACACGCACAAACACTCATCTCTAAGAGAAGGTGCGATTTAAGAGAAAATATTTTTGCTCAGTGTTTATTGTTAATATTGAAGTACAAATGTCACCTACAGTGGTCTGTCATGTACACATGAGCAGTAGAAAATAATATATAGTATAGCAACTACAACAATGTAGAAAAAAATATGTAAAAAAAACATATATGTATATATATGCACCTTTTGCATCCACTCGAGCTACCACTTACATGCGGCGACAATTTTTCAGATGCACCGACACACTGTATTTGTAGCGAAACATTTTTCCACAAAAGCTACATGAGAAGGGCTTCTCTCCCGTGTGAATGCGCATGTGCTTATTAAGAATTCCCGAGCGCTTGAAGCTGTGTCCACATTCCGAGCACGTGTACGGCCGGTCATCCGAGTGGCACTCCAAGTGGCTTTTAAGGCACCCTTCGTTGTAGAAGCTCTTCTCGCAAATAGCGCATAGGTAAGGTCTCTCGCCCGTGTGTGTGCGCAAATGACTTTGGAGAGCCTCCCTGCTTTGGTACGTCTTCTCACACTGGCTACAAGCGTACTGCTTCTTCTTTTTCTTCCTCATCTTCTCTTTGCCTAGCCATTCCTGTCCCTTGCCTCGGTGTATATTTATATGCTCATCGAGCGAGTCACTGCGTCTGAAGGCCTTTCCGCAGATCTTACACTGGTATGGAGCTTCTCCTGTGTGGATTCTCATGTGCCTTATGAGGTTGTGTTTATGGCCGTATTCCACACCGCAGAGTTCACACACGTGCTTTTTGCTCGGCACGCTGCTGGTTTGCGTTTTGCGATCTACATGCGGTGCGCTCTTATGATCTAGTTTTATCTTATGGGAGGCCTTCTGTGCCTGTGTCTGACATACATTCTGGTTGTTTTCATGATCAGCTAAGCTAGTTGAGAATCTTAAGCCTTTCCCACAAATTACACTTTGGTGATCATTAAGGTAGGATCCGGTATTGCGGTTAGATCGGAGTTCAGCTCCGCCGGCATTTTCTGGATCGCCGGCAATTTCTTCGCAAACCTGCTCTTCGTCGGCCACTTCATTGGTGTCTTTGGCATTCAGATCGGTCGTGGGCTCGGACATGCTTTCGGTTTTTAAATCCGTCCCATTTGATGTGTGAACAAACCTCGGTTGATATCTTAGAACTCGGCAAAAGCGCCCCGCTCTCTCCGACGACTCTATATCACGCAACACAAAGACCTCTGTCCAGGTTGAGGAACAGTTTTCTTTCTTAATAGCGTTTGGCCTCAGATCTGCTCCTGCTGTGGTCTGCTCCCATTCAGAGTCACTCAGCTCCTCCTTTTTAACGATCACAGCTCTGATTTCAGCTTGGCTGTGATGCTGAGATTCTTGGTGGTTGGCCTCCATTGGTTTGAACTCCATATCAAGCTGTATTACAGACTTCTACACTGGCCAAAATGTGTCAACCTGGAAACAGAGAAAAAATAATAAAAATGAAAAACTGCACTTTGTAACATGGAAAATGCATCAGGGTGCTGTGCAGGATTGACTAACCAACTGTCACAGAATGACCCTGCGTTCACACTAGCACGCGGCAAGTCGCTGATGTCGCTTGCAGTTTGTCTCTTGTGGGCGTGCGCTGTCTGGCTTTTTTAAGTTCTGATATGAGATGGTAGTAGCCAAAATGTATACAGTCTACTGTATAATTTATACACAACAACATATTACTTTTGTTTAAAATGTATTTTTGATTGTAGTTAAACTACAGTTAAACCCAGGGAAATATGAGACCGTGGTTTTATTTCCATTTTTAAGCGCCGAATGCGGTTGAATGAAACGCAGACAGGAGCTAAAGTTGTGGGAGAAAAGGTTTCTGGGGACATCGGACAACCCGTGGCATAGGATTGGTTCGAGGAATCCACTGGAGCCAATCGTTTGTATTTGCCGTTTTCTCATTTGCATAGAATTAGCCTAAGTCAAGGCAGAGACCATGCTTCCCACTAGACGGTACAATTCCATCACCTTCCTCAGATGAGGCCACTGCAAAAACTGCAACATCCTCATCTCAGTCGAAGCCCAGCCTCCTTGTATGATGGATCCTCCTACTGTTCTGAAAAACCACAAAGGTTCACGTCTTTCTGAAGTTTGTTTTTGGCGCTTTGTCTGAAGCACTTCTGATAAAGTATAAACCAGGCTTCTCTCACCCAAAATCTTTTCTGTAAATAAAAGCCCATATACTGGAAATATCTGCCTCGAAACGCATCCAGTTCTTCTGGAATATCACACAGACTCGCCAATGTGGTATAGGACACGGTTTGACTTATGAAGGCTTATACTTTACTTAAAAAGGACTGAGAGCGGGAGGAATTAATAATATATTATACTTGCCCTTACAATAAAAGGAACGTACGAACTCTGAGGTCTTCTTATTTCAAGACACGAAACGTAAATATAAATACCAAAAGCTACGAACTCAGAGGTTTATCTTAAACATGGATCGCAGAAGTGAGAATTTCCAGGGCGTTAATATAATTTACTTAAAAAGGACTCAGAGCGGGAGGAATTAGATCTTTTAAACTAATTTAATACACAATAACGTATACAACATTAGATGTACACATCATGAGCGAAATCATGAAAATGTCGTGAAAAAGACACTTGCCCTCAGGCCCTGAAAAATAAACCAATCATCAACACCAAGAGTAGCAGAAAAATGTATACGTTTATTGAGGATCGAAAAGACGCCACAATAAAGCTGGGTTGTCCCCGGGCAGAGAGCCGAGGGGCTGAGTGAAGGGCTTTTTTTATACATCCTCCGAGACTTCCTCCCTCGCCCTTATCTCTTCTTATTTTTTAAATAATTGGCCTGAAACTACTTCTTGTTTTACTACCATTACGTATCCAACCTGGTATGCTGCTCTTAAGATAAGCCGGTACCAGTCAGTGCCCCAGCTCTCTCCCTTGATTTATTCCATTGTTTTTCTAGGCCAGAGATGCATAGTAAAACCATAGGACAAAAGGCCCCGAGTTATATTGATTTTTTCCACATTTAAGGTTACACCATTGTCTACAAACTAACTCATTTCTTTTCACAAAGTATGGGGTCATGTCCCCTGAGTATACTGATTTTTCACATGTTTATGTTGATTATTCATCATGTTAACTGCAAAAATCCACCACAAGAGGATCCTCCAACCAATACAGCACCTTTACTCTCACCACCCCCATAGCAGAATTAGAGAAGAGTCGCACCAGTTTCTCGGCACAACTAAAGTCTGCCCCCTCTTCCATCTCTGTCACGTTGGAAACAGTGCACACCACGCTAGAATCATATGGTAACTGTTTGGGCTGCATGGAACAAGTTCTCACCGACCATAACATCAGAATTATAACTATGGAGGCGTTCTCCAAATTTGTCTTCTTGTTTGTTATTGGGATTTTAATTTCAGTGACATCATATTTTTCTTTTCTCTTTGCTAACTTTTCCCCCCAACATTTCATTTAGCGGGTAACCAGGTTGGCTCTATTCTTAGATTGTCACAAACACTAGGCCAATATCACTTCCATGAGTTCTACTCATAATGTAACATAAATGTCTATCTGTTCCAGTAATATGGGTAAATGTGGGAGAGCAGTCAAGATTGTAACATGGAATGTGGGTGGAATGAATGGTCCAGTTAGGCGCTTTCGTGTTTTTTCCTAAAAAATATGAAAACTGAAATAATTTTATTACAAGAAACCCACTTATGCCCAAAAGACCACCATAGACCGCAAAAAGCATGGATAGGTCAGATCTATCATTCTAGCTTTTCTTTCAAAACTCAAGGTACAGCTATTTGGATGAGCAAAAAGATAAAGTTTATGAATTCTAAAGCCATTTCTGATGAGTAAAAACGATACGTCATACTAATCGGGCTCCATCTCCCAGACTTCAGTGTTACTAGTGAGTGTGTATGGCCCAAACTGGGATGATGTTGCATTTATATAAAGATTGATATTATCTCTTCCTAATCTTAATAATCACCTCATACTTGGAGGAGAATTGAACTATGGGATTACACCAGAGCTTGACAAATTTTCATCCTGCTAAAAATATTCTTTTTCTACTCACATGTGCACCAATCTTACTCATGGATTGATTATTTTTTTGTTGATAAAGCACTAATTGCCTCAATTAAAATAATCGATTATTCGGTCATTGCTATATCTGACCAATCCTCAGTTATTCTGGATCTTACCATGGAAACTATCTCTAGATACCATCCTATATGGAGGCAAAATTAACAAACTTGACTGCTCTCAGATTCTGTTAATTTTACTTTAATAGCTAAAGCCTGTGACTTTTTCTTATTAACTAACAGTGGAGAGGATGTCTTCCCATCACTTTTGTGGGAAACCCTACAAGTTGTAATTAGAGAGCAAATAATTTCTTATGTTTTTAATGCTAACCAACAATGCCAAACACAACAGTAAAAAATAGTTCAACTTTATTCTTCAACTGAATTGGATAAACAATGTTTATGTACACCCCTACGTGAACTCTTAAAAGATAGAATTAGTATTCAGACTCAATTCGATATTATCTCAACAGAATCAGCAGAGCAGACTCTCGAGGGGTTCCTATATGAACATGTCAAAAAGGCAGACAGGTTGGCACATCAGCTGAAGAGAAGAGTAGTCTCTCAGTCCATCCCACAGATAATGAATTTTAGTCGCTCAAACATCTTGACCACTGACCTACTGGAAATTAATAACATATTCTTGTCTTTCTACTCTCAATTATATGAGTCTAAATAGCCCCAAAACTCCTGGAGAACATCCTCCTGACTGCTATATCCAAAGACCAAACAGGATTTGTGAAAGGTCAGCACTCTTACTCAAATATTTGCAGAATATTGAATATAATACATCCTAAATCATCAGCATTAAAGCCTAAGGAAGTTATTTCCCTTGATGCCGAGATGTCCTGTTTGTTTGTTTTTTGTTTAGAAAAGGTTTGGCTTTGGAAATAAGTTTGTCATGGATACGCCTTTTATATTCTTTTCCCAAAGCAAGTTTGCATACTAACAAAAATCATTATGATTATTTCCCACTATTCACAGGAACTCAACAGGGCTGCAGTCTTTCACCACTTTATGCTGATGATCTTTTGCTTTATGTCCTTGATGTTTACATTTCACCCCACAAATCTTTTCTATTTTACAGAACTTTGGAATTTTCCCAGGTTAAAAACTTAATTTGCAAAAAAAAAAGAATGCTTCCCTATTAATTAACCCTACTCTGCCTTTCCATATATCTAATCAGAAATGTCTTCACATGTGTGAATAATTTTTTCCAGATATCTAAAAGCACTCAGGTTATACACAGCAATGTCTCCAGGGTGCATTTTTACACAAAACCTACCAAACCTATCCAAATTGAATACATTTTAAAAATCACTTTTTATTATTTATTAATTTGTACCAGTTTTTACCTGTAATGACTTCTTCCAGCCACTAGATACCAGTAGCATATAAGAAATAATAAGTCTTAAAGTCTTAAATCTGTTTTTTTATAAAATTAAATAAAATTTAATGTGGGTTGTTGAGTGAGGTGACCAAAACAAAACAAGCAAGGATAACTGTGTTACTTCCTTCATAAAACCTAAGGGTCACTTACAAATTAAATTATAAATTATAAAATCGCTGTGTCATTTATAAATTAACCCCCCTAGCTCTGTACTTTAGATTAACATCATGAAATATATGCACATCTCAGGTTGAACTCTTTACTGTTTACACAAGCTTCCCCCAGAGAGGTGATAAATCACATTTCGGATCCAGGTGACTCTTGCAATCGGTGCCTCCTGTCACCTGCCAACTTAACACATGTTCTGGCCTTGTCCACAGTTTTCAATATTCTAGGAGTAAATTTGCAGCCATGTGTTGATATTGCTATTTTTGGCATTTACCCTGATACTACAACTAGGCAGGCCACCATTATTGCATTCACCTCTCTTTTGGGACGTAGAAAGATCCCATCACTCTGGAAATCACAAAAACCTCCATCGTTGTCCACTTGGTTATCTGATGTAATGGATTTCCTAAAACTTGAAAAAAATGTATCCTTTAAATTTACCCTAAGGCATTGGACCAATAAAATTCTCAACCTGGCAACCACTGATTTCATATTTTGAGGGTTTGAAAGTGCTACCACCAGATTGAAATGCTGTGCTGATGCTGTGTATCAGTGTTGTTGTTTTTTTTTCCACATGGAGTAGATGTATTAAATGCTGTTTTTAACCATTCCACTAAAGACAGATTCACACCTTAAGCCTTTTGTCGACAGGCCTAAGAGGTGCGTTATACGCAACAGATATGTCATGGTCCAGCGGCGTAGGTAGGACACAGGATAACATCATGGGACAAGGGAAACTAAACAAACAACAAAAAAGTATGGTTGCGCACGTGGCGGCAGTTTCCATGGCGACCGCCACGCTATGTCATGCGCACAGCCGCGCGCGTGAAAGAGCCCCCACTCTATGGTGCTGCTCCCGCAGCGCCCAAACAATCAGTCCAGGGGGGACATCGGGCCCGTGGGGCCAATGTCCATGTCCACGTGGTGGCATGGAGGCTAGGCCCGCACAATGACGTCCTCGCCGGGGGCTGGAGGCAGGACGGCGTTGGACAACCGGGGGCCACCCTCCATGGTGTCAGGGACCTGGGTTACGCCTGCTGCAGTGTCAAGGAACTGGGTCACGCCTCCTATGGCGTCAGGGAGCCGCGCCACACCTCTTACGGCATCGGGGAACTGGGTTGCGCCTCCTACGGCGTCGGGGATCTTGGCCACGCCTCCTACGGCGTCTGAGAACTCTCCGCTGCCGTCCCCATCCTTCCCCCAAATGAATCCAGCAAGCCACCCGCTCATAGGAGGCGAGCGATCCGGGCTGGGTCGGAGCCGAGCTGCGTCTGCATTTGGCTCCGATGACGGCGTCGAGGAAGCGCGACCAGGGGGGTCTCGGGGGGCACGATTCGTTTCTGGAGGGATCTGCGCGGCGCTGCGGTCAGGAGGGCAGCAGGTAGTGGCGGCTGCTGGTTAGGAGGCGCGGCGGGAGGGGCGAGCTGGCTCTGCGCGATTAGCGGCGTTACCCAGGCTTTCAGGGCATCGAGCCAACAGTCTTTTTTCCTCCAGGTCAATCTTGGCCAGGAACGCCGTTTCCGTGGTGGTGAGGCGCCGCCACGGTTCGGTGAACCTCGCCACGGTGACGCCATGCCCTCAAACCACCCCTGGTGCTCCGGGAGCTCTTACTGCTGCTTCCCCACACTTCCTTCTGTCTCAGTGAGACTTGCTGCATCCATTTTAGAGGTCTTGGATTCTGTCACAGTTCAGCGGCATAGGTAGGACACAGGCGCAAGCCGATAACATTTAAACATTTATCGTCAACTCTAAACATAAACACTAACAGACACTCCACACAACATGACATGAAACAATCCAAGACAAACTGGACGGGGAGCATGAGGGCTTAAATACATACACTGATTACACACAAACGACACACGGGTGGACAGGATAACATCACGGGACAATGGCAACTAAACAAACACAACAAAAGCACGTGGTTGTGTACATGGCGGCCGAGCCATAGTATCGAGCACCATTCAGTTCATTAATTGCGAGGTCTGTTAAGTCTGGAAAATGAAAAGACTGCCATCCAGAACAGCATCATGTAGGAAAAAGCGCCGTTTTGGATGTGCATACATTTCTAAGCGTCGTCTCCTCGGGCAACCACTTGTTATTTCAATTGGACGCTGGCTTGGACCCCTGCTTTTTAATGTTTCAATTGTCTGCACAGTTAAGTGGTCTCCGCCCCTTCTTCCCGCCCATCTGATGTCACTGGCTTGGCGTACAACTTTGGTCTGCCAGCTAGCTGAGGCAACTGTGTAGTGACTTTGGGTGGTTTCTCGGTAAAGTCGACAAACTGAGGTATGAACATTATTAAATTGTAATTTGGGCTGATTAACATTAGTTAGCATAAACAATCGCTGCCTGACAAGACAGCAGCAGGAATCTCGCCACCACTGTCTATGCTATTGTTTTTACAGGTAAAAACTGGAGTCCCCCTGAATAGTAAAAAAGGTCCTACGTGTGCATTTAATCTTTACGGTTTCCTATCTGTAGCATACAACTTTGATTTTACATCACTTTTTGTAAACAAAGATTTTACTATTGTAGAAATCTTCCCTTCCCTGCTCCAGAATGGCG
The DNA here is from genome assembly GCA_028565825.1 of Olivaichthys viedmensis. Lineage (NCBI taxonomy): Eukaryota > Metazoa > Chordata > Actinopteri > Siluriformes > Diplomystidae > Olivaichthys > Olivaichthys viedmensis. The sequence continues at coordinate 1,736 of JAOUQW010037365.1, read as the reverse complement.
CAACAGAAAAGCGTTCACCCTGTCGTCTGGAGATTGCGAGTTCAAATCCTGACGATGCCACAACCATCCGTAGCCGGGAATCCAAGAGAGCATAATTATCCTGCTCTCTGGGTGGAAGGATGGCATTACTCTCTCCCCAGTCGATCAGAGTGGCACCAGCCAATCGTGGGAGTCTGTGAGCTCATGCATATGGAAGAGGACAGGTAGCGTTTTCCTCCGAGTGTTCGACTGCCCTGTGACGTTGCACAAACAGCAGTTCGAAAAGATGCGGTAGCTGGCTTCATGTGTCTCGGAGGAAGCACGTGTTAGCTTTCGCTCTCCCCCAATTGGTAGCTGTTGTGTGATAGGGGAGAACTAGCTATTGGGTATGTTTGAAAAGAAGAATAGTTTAAAATAAGTATTTTAAAATGAACCCTTTCTCTTTTTATATATTTTATTTGAAACAAACTCATAAAACACAGAACTCACATCAGTTTAACTCATTTGTCATAAAACAGATACTCATATAAAGTAAACTTTTATCTCATAAAACAGGGAACTCATAAGTAAATTACTTGACAAATGAATCATTACTATAAAATGTATCATGGTGTGTAATTCTCCATTCACTTACTGCTGTATGGCAGCTACCAATTGGCTTTCAACAAAAAAGTAAGAGCAGAACTGACAAGGTCATCTTTCTTACAATGTCTTCAGGAACCTCATCAATTGTTGAGGCATATATTTTCCCAGGCTTGAACATAAAGGGGAGAATGTGGAAGACCATGCACACTGCAACTTGCCTGAACAAAGATTAAAAGCAAAATGGAGGATGACTCCATAGCAATTAAATGCCTGCAGTACCCCAAAATCACCTTGATGTGGCACTAATATGAGCCTGAATAGGGATCAGAATACCCTTTCTAATCGAAGGTAGGATTGTCATGGACATTGTGGGCCCACTCCCAAAGTCCAGTTGGGGCCACCAATATATCCTGGTGATCCTGGACTGTGCCAACCGGTACCCTGAGGCCTGCCTGCCAGCTCACCCTCTTTGAGCACGTGGAGCAAATGCACAGCAGGATGGCACAGATCTGGCCCATGGGCCAGGAGTATATGCAGCAGGCCCAGTCACAACAGTCCCGGCTGTGAAAGAAGAGGCAAGGAAAATGCTGGAACTTTACGTTATAGAGGAATCTCACGGACGGGAGCTTCCAGTACTGGGTTATGCCATTTGGGGTCTATGGAGCACCTGCAATTTTTCAGAGGCTTATAGACAAGGTCCTACGGCCACATCGTCTGCTGCTGCATATCTTGATGATATTGTAATCCACAGTACCTAATGGAAAAAGCATCTGGTTCACCTGAAAGCAGAGAAGCAGGCCTAACTGCAAACCCCACAAAGTGCTGCCTGGGCCTAGAAGCCATCCATTACCTTGGATATACTGCGAAAAGGCAATGTGAAACCTCAGCTCAGGAAAGTTGCAACGTGGCCCCGGCCCCAAACAAAGAAACAGGTGAGAATATTCCTAGGGTTAGGAAGGTTCTAGACTACATGGTGGGATGAGGTCAGCGTCGTTCCAATAAGTGTGAGGCACAGAGTGGGGAGATGGTCATGGCATTACAATATTTATACATTACAAACTGACAGGATTTTTTTTTTGTGTGTATTCCACATGGTCAGGCACCGGCATATAAAGATAAAATGTACATCTTAAGATATTTTTATTTACCTGTCGCCTCAATTAATTACATTT
>JAOUQW010037353.1:0-33119 GCA_028565825.1 Olivaichthys viedmensis | reverse complement strand
TGCTGGGATATGCGAAGAATCAATTTCACTGTACTGTACTTGTATATGTGACAATAAAGGTGACATTATTATTATTAAATGTAGGATTTGTCATGGATCTGTCCCCGGCAGCACAAACCCAGAACTCTGCCTCCCCTGATTAAAAACACATGTCTGCAATTAAGAGGACAATCGAGCACTGTATAAAAACTCCTCAGTCACAAACTCTCATCGCGAAGCCTTTCGCCTACCCACAAGCTTGTGGTCGTGCCGGCTCCTGCGCGCACGTGCCTTGTTTATGTTTAATATATTGCCTAGTCTTGTATACTCTTGTTTTGCTTAGGATCTAACCTTGCTTAGTCTAGCCTGTGTGTCTAGTCCATGCTAATTCCTATGCCTAAGGCCTAGTTACTTCTGGACTCTCCTAATAGTTTACATTACTATTTACAGTTCTTGTTTAGTTTCTCAACTGTTATCTTGCTTTAGTTTCTTAGTTTTATGCTTCAATATCTGTTCAGTTTAGTCAGTTTAGTTTTGCTATTGTTTCAAGCACTTCTGCATTTTGTATAGCCTTTGATGTATCACTGTGTTCACATTGTTTCTCTCTCTTCTTGTGAAAAAAGAAAGAAAGATTGTGTTAAAATAAAACACTACAGCATACCCGTGTGTTTAGGCTCAAAATATCACTCATTGCATGTGTTATCCTTTTATATATTTATTATTGCTCATTTTGATAAAGGGTGCCAATAATTCTGGAATTGAACGTATATAAGATTGCATCACTCCCTGTACATCATGTACATCAGTACAAGAGCTACAAAAATCCTGTAACCCCTCCCATTCGGCATACATTATATTTACAACCCCTTTCCTCTGGCAAAAGATACAGACTCCCAATCACCCAAACAAGCCGCTTCTCTGCTCTACCTGCCCTCTTCAACTCAGAAAGCAGAAATTTACAGGCGTGACTGTAATGTTACACCCCAACACCTCTCTTAAAGCTTTAATTATAAATTCATGTGATGTCTCTAATGTCCACCATTCTTATTGTAATTTATTGTCTCGTTTTGCACTCTAATGCTCATCATTTATTGTTAAATTGTACACACACACAGCTGTACTGAATCCAACTTCCACCAACAGGTTTGTGTGGCAATAAAGAATCTTGAAAGCTGTAGGAGAAAATACATTTAGAACCCCGCCAGTTAAAAATACAAATAAAAGCTGGTATATTTAATGACATTCCAAAATCTCTCTTTCAAGCAGCCTCCTTAGCAAAGTGAAAGTATTTCACATTTGTAATACTTGACATTATGGCATGTATAAAAAAACAAAAATTACACAGCAGACAAACATATTTTAAAGTGTATGAAAACACTTCCTCGTAAATTGTCAAAATAAAACTTCTCTTAGCCTACCGAGTCCTAGGCTGCCATTGCTGCTCAACATCATAAACTCTAAGCTGATGGAACGGCAAACTGTGCTTCATAGTACAAGACGTTTTTATATGCATGATTATTATTTTTTCTTTCAAGGTGTGTATTTAAAGAAGAATAAATACCTTGCGAGGTTCTGAAAACTTCTCAGTGGATATGTAACTTCTTGGTGCTCCTGTCGATGTGTAAAGAGGAAGTATAATCTGGTTTCACTTCTTGTAGGCAGATATCGAGTAACCGTCTGAATAATCTTTTCTTCTCCATGTCCTAAAGAGTAATATAGAACTCAAAAACTAAAGTAGAAACGACCCAGATAGTACAACTCTGCAGAAAATTACGCAGACTTGCAGATGAGGTTTAGGACAAGTTATGAATTACTGTAGTCTATAAAAATGGACAAAACATTACAGTGTAATTAAAGGCTGTAAAATGATGGGAATTTATTTTACCATAGTGCAGTTTGGTATCTTTCCACCTTAAGGTTTTAAAGTTGGAATTGTACCAAAAAGCTGGATGCTATGCGGACGATAAAATAGTTTTGTAATTACCGACTATCCCTGCTATTTTACAAAATAATTTATTAAAAAATAAGGATTTTGTAGCTGAACCATGTCGTTTGAAGCAGGTACATCGGACACCAACCATGTCTTGGCTGATTGACTACATTTGGGTAAGGTAAAAAATGTGCAAATTTGAATTTTCTCACCAAAACTATTCCTTTAATGACGTCCTCTTTGAAAATGTGAAGCAGAAACAGTGACGTACTGCGATATTGCAACTGGTCTCACCTGAGGACCCACATTTGTCCTTTATCTTTTAAAATCGCAACCTGAAAGCAGTATGACTGTATAACCAATCTAATTTATTTTACAAAATGAGTGGTGCAGTAAAAGGCTATAGGTCTCAGATAAAAATAAAGCACTTCATCAGACGAACAAATGCTCAACTTTCGGATAAAGAAGAACAACACAACTGTGACCCACTTTAGGGTTACAACCCACCAGTTGAGAACCAGTGACTGATGGGGTCAGTGTCAGGATTTTTAAAGGTTACGTTGTTCAGAATTCAGCAAGGATACACATCACATTCCAGTCACAGTTCATTCCATGTTTATGATGCACATCAGAAGAAACAAAGTCACATAATACATTATTCCATCCCTGTACAAGCATATACACATACAAAACAAGTCCAACTTCAGCTTGAGGAATCCAGAAAGGAGCGCTTTATCCCTGTACGAGTCTGTACAGGCTCTAAAGCGTCGGTTGATGCATAAGTTAAGATTATCCCACTTGTATTACTCCAAGTAGAAGTTTCCCTTTAATGCTTATCCAAGTCCAAATTCTTCATCCAAACACCTCGACTGTCTCAGATCAGCATGAAGGAGCAACACCTACATCCAGTAATCACTTCTAAAGGCATTTGGTTGGGTCACAGCGTTGTTGAGGGATAAGGGCAGAGTGTAGTGTTAAGGACAGACTCTCTCCCACTCTCCCTGCTCTGATCGCTGGAAATGCTGCGGCTGGCCTCCGGGGAACAGAGGGTCTGTGTTCGGGTGCTCCAGCAGGAACCGGATCGTGGACTTGATGTGTTGGACAAAGTGAGGCGGCTCAGCGTAAGGAGATGTGGACAGATACTGTCAGAGAGCGAGATGCACCAAACAAAAGGCAGATTTAAAACAACAGCCAGATAAAGAATAACAAATAAATAAAAGTAGAAATCTATTCTGTAATTCAGTAACCTGTAAGATGGTGTCGTCATCTTCACCCAGCCAGAAGGAGATGTCCGTATTGGGTAGCCACCTGCATGGGCCGATCTTCACCTGCTCTTTACTGGGGTCGTACACCTCGGCTATCTGTTCAAAATAAATGTCCAATATTGTTCTTCTGACTTTGAACTGGATTTTAGTTGCTTTCCTTTAAGAGCAACGATATGGTGTTAATTTTGCACTCACCACAAAAAACAATAGATATGCAAATATTTAAAGTCTCCCTAAACTTTATAAAACATTTTTTTTTTATTATTTAATCCTTTTACAGAAATTTATTTAAAGTGTGCAGACTTGTCAAAACGCGAAAATTGTCACTGCAGAGGTTTTGCCAAATTCTTTTTAAGAAATAGGGGAAACTGAATAAAAAATAAATAAATCTGAGTATCGAACAAGTGAAATTGCATCATAAACTATAAGAGCCTATGATGTTCCAGTATTTAATTTCAGGTCATGCAACACTGGTTTAATTGGGGAAGGGGGCAGGCCATGTAGGCATGGGGGCGTTTACCATTTGCATATTTATAGAATTTTGTTTTGATAAAGGTAAAAGTGTAGGTGCTTCTGTGCTTTTTCTGTTGTCTAATGACATTTTTTGTGGAACCGCAGCATCAAGCAATTTAATATTCAATATAGAAAAAAAAAAGTTTGGTCTTCGAAACTAGTTTTGTGTGACTTTAATACATTTATGCATTGCAATACTGCATTTGTTTTATTTTCCTTATGTCCTATCTTTTCGTATGGTTTGTGTCGTGTTCATACTTTTATAGTGTTGTGTATTTTATTTATATTTCGTTATTTTTACCGTATTTTCCTCTTATTGAAAGTCTTTTTAGATTGAATTGATTTGACCTCAGCATAAAGCACTATGGTCAACATCTGCTGTTTTTAAATGTGCTTACAAAAAATAAACTTGACCATTTTAATCTTTTGAATCTTGCTTGCTGCAATGTTTGTGCCAAATGAACACCCTGGTATGTGAACTTTACTTGGCCTATTGATTAATAGCTTGTCTATGCTGTGAACCTCATGCTTTCGTACATTTTTATCTGTATTTCTTATTAATGACTAATGCGACCGTCAAAATCATAAAAATACAGTGATCTTAATATAATGACAAAATACAGAGTAATTTCAATATAATCTATAAACTATAAACATGAAGAGAACAACATGAAGGATAGGCTCCAATCAGTGATTGCTGAATTTAGTAGGGTTTTTTTTTTGGTACTGTAATAACACAAGCTTTATTACAATAACAAAGAGTGTGACCACAAAATTTAGATGTAGATTACAAACATTTATCACACTCTCTAGTACATAATCTCAACTAGTCATGGCACAACCAGACCACTGTTTTCACAATTTCCTACTGAGACCACAATAATGAAAGTATTTCAAATGGTTATGAATATATAGACTTGGTTTTACATCAGCATTCTGTAATCTGTAATTTTAATTTGTCAAGCATGCTAATATAGAACTATGTTCCCCATATTTTCTGGGCTATAAGTTGCACCAGACTATAAGACACACACCCTAAATTTTGTCTGCATGTCTTATAGTCTAGAGAATATGGTATTCATAAGTGTGTGAAAGACAGAAGTTGCGCTAGTATTAAATATGACTCCGTGTCAGGTACCTGTCCACCAGTGAAGGTACGCGCCGACCGCAGGTCCTCTGCAGGCCCTCTGTGTGGAAATGAGGCTGGAAAAACCTCACCCGTTTTAACGTTCACTCCTAATGAGCACACATATTCCATCAGTATCACAAAATGTAATTCATTGTGTTGTGCCACTGTGTATTAAAAACACTTATATATACACATAAAGCACAAAAAAAAAATAAAGAAAAAATAAATAAATAAATGCTTCGATGCTGCATGGCGGACAGGTCGCAAACGGCTCAGGTATGAACCAGCTAGTAAGCTAACGTTTTGTAAAAACTCTCTGTGTTAGTTACGGAAATGATAATCTGTTTTATGAATTTAATATACTTGTGGTTATTTAACATTCAATTTAGCAGGACTGAAAATAGTAAACTCCAGTGTTTTCAGCCTATCCATGGCATCTGTAGCGTACGTGTGATTACCATGGACGATAATTTCCACACGTTTACCTGTACTGTGAAAAGAACAGAAAACCAGTTGTTGGGGCAGTCAATGTACATTTATGCGAAACATGTTTTTTTAGAACACTTTCATGAATTCTTAGCCAAAGGTATTTTAAGCTCTAAATCTGTATAATTCATCCATTCAGAGATGGGACTACTTGTTTTGGTTTCTGTTTTCGTCGCCCCCCGTCTTGTCATTGGTTCGTTTCCCTGATTGTGTTCACCTGTTCCTTGTTTGTGTATTACCTTGCGTTTCCTTGTGTCTGTGCAAAGTCTTATTGTGCATTCGCCGTTAATTCCGAGCCTTGTTCTCTTGTGTTTGTTCCTGGTTTCCGAGTTACATTTTTCGTGTTTGCTGGTTTAGACCCTTGCCTGTTTGCCCTGTTTACGATTATGGATTATCCTGTGTTAACCCTGTCTGCCTGTGTTTTGACCCCCGCTATAAATTTTGACCTTCATTTCTGGATTGCCCCTAATAAACCACACACCGAGCACACGCACTTGCGTCCTACCTCATCTATCCGCACGTTACAGAACACTTTGCAGATGGTAAAAATACCCAAACTAATTAAGAGGAAACAAGGAACAGGTGCACAATCAGTCATTGGAAACGAACCAATGACAAGACGAGGGGCGGAGACAGCACAAAAACAGAAATCAAAACAAAAACACAAGCGCATGGTGCTTGTGTTAAAATCTGTTAAAATCTGTTAATATCCAAAATTGTCAAACATTAGTCTTATTTTCCATGTTTGATGCTGACTGGTATTTACATTTACATTCAAAAGCAGTGTTTGAACTATACTAAAACTCCTGGTGTTTCCCATCAGGGGGCACTGTCAGACCGAAAGTTAACTTGACACTACCCTTCTTATTAGGCCTGTGTGTTGGAATTCAAATTCCTTTCATAGAATATCAGTCATTTTGACAAAACGTAGTAGAGAACTATAAAATGTGTTTCATACAATTTAGTGTCATATTCAGACGGCTACCAACAAAACAGGTGATGAACATAAACAAAAAGACCAATAGAAACAGCACATACTGTAACTAAATCATACAAGAAGCTAATGGGTTGGAATTGACAATGGCTAAATTGGGGGAAAAAAATAATAAAATCATACATGCCAGAGAATAGGCCTAAGTTATACTTGATAGAATGAAGACAAACTGCGGGAATAAACTCACATGTGGTGTTTTAACAACACAGACATGAGAGATTACAGGTCTTCTAGGGTTTATAAACAAATAATTAGATTTGATTAATAAAATAAAATCACAATTGCGATCACTGTCTAGGCAGCTCATTCAGGCTACACTGAATCGCCCTCTTCCAATGTGGGTTAATCCTTAGCTTGACTAAACATGGACATGCCTCATGACAGTGTTGTCCTTTGAAAGCCTCCAGCAGGAGGCCGATGATATCTTACTGCTGTTGTCAGATAGCTATCCACATCCAAATCATATCAACATTTAAAACGAGTAGATAAAACAAGTGACTTTTGGAGATGTGTCATATATTTGCTAATGCAATAAACAATAAACCCTCTGTCTGATTTTAGAGATAACTAGGGGGACTCGGCACCCAAAGACCCCAGAATTCAAACACTGCTCAGAAGTATACAGTTATATGGGCTGATTGGAAATGATTCTATAACATTATGACCGAGATGCTTGAAGTGTTTTAGCCAAGATCTATTGTATGTTCTTTTCACTTGTGTTACATGTATGTGTTTAGATTACATAGCACTTGCTTGATTTATTAAACCTTTGACTAAAATGTGAATGCCTGGAGGTGTAGAATCACTGAATTATAACCCTTTTAAAAAGGTTTTACAGCAGCAATAACCTCTATGCTTCTTCACTTAATTGATGCTTTTTTTGTACTTCATCTTGAACGCCTTTTATTCATGTTATATCAATTCTATTCTTTTTTTTTAAAACTTAAAAATATTTATTTCTGTTTGTCACATTCTGTTGGCTGCACATACTGCAAAAGCACTTTGAGCTGCATTTTGAATGTATTAAAAAGGTACTATAAGAATAAATCTTCTTTTTTTAAAATCAATTAGAATATAATAAAAAAAATTGGGCTTTCGTTAGTCTTCACCCGAACATCAGCTTTGGCATTGCCTACTTGCATACCCAGATGGCATCCGGCGTTCCAGAATGGCTGTGGGTTGAAGTTGCTCGAGTCCACGCGGTAGGACGAGGGGTAAATGCGCGACAGTTGCCGCTGGTTAAGGCGCACAAACTGTGCTGGCTTCTGCTGCATCAGCTGGTGAGCCTTGGTCTCGCTCAGAGATGATACCAGCCAGCTGCTGCTTCCTGACACCACAACACAGCAAAATATCAGTGCATATGAGCTAACCAACTAGATTAGACCAAATAAAAACATCACAAAAACAAGAGCATGTGTGTCATTTATATGTATTTGTATGTATACTACAATGTAGAATAGGATCTAAAAACATGGTTCTCAACTCACCTTGCGTCTCCAGGTCCTGCATGGCCACAGACTTTGTGTATTTCACAAGATCAGACAAAGCCCTGGACAACTTCATTGTTTTCTTTCTTCTAAAGAAAAAAAAACACAGTCAAGAATGTAGTGTTATAACAAACACACACAGGTGTGTACACACTAAGTAAGATTTTAGTCCTACCTGCTGTGATGTAAGGGGGCCTTGGACGCGCTGCTGGAACTCTCCTGGTCCGTGTCTGTGTCCTCAAAACTGGCGGTCTTCTTGAGTTTGCTTGTCTTCTTCTACAACACAATAAATGAACCACTCAATGCTTTTTTTTTTTTTAAACAGCCCCATGGCCAAAGTAGAAAGGTGTGTACCTACACTAACCTTACGTCTGGAGAAGCTGTCCATGAAAGACCTGGCCAGACGTTTGTTGCTGCTGGGGCTGGACTCGTCTCCTGTGTCGGTCGCTTCGTCTCCTTTACCCTGGAACCAGGGCAGAGGCAAGACGTTCAAACACTGTCGCTTTAAAATGTAAACACCTGTTTACCAACCGTGCCCCTTTTACAGGTGAAGTTGAATAGAGAAATTAGAAATTTATAAATGACTGGTCCAGATGACAAAGTGGAGTCTTTGGGACACTCAGTATCTACCATCCCATAAGGCCTTTGGGCTAAACATTGAAAGCCGAGTGGGAAATCTTGTGTTAAACCCTTCAGCCTCAAGGTGGCAGCAGCAGTCTGGAAACTCAACATTCAAACTTGATAGATTCAAATTGCTGTCAGTGGGGGTCAAACTCTGGGCTGTAATTTTGGGTGACAATCCAAATAAGGCTGACTCATTAACTTGAAGGGTGGGAAGCTGTAAATCATTTGGTAAACCACACATCATCACTTACAATTAGTGAAGAAGCACAATCGGGCCTGATTGGAGAATTTATTAAGTGTTTGATTACTGAGGCAGAACATTAAGAAGTAGAGAAGAGAGAGAGAGAGAGAGAGAGAGAGAGAGCGAGAGCGAGAGAGAGAGAGAGAGAGAGACAGAACCTAGAGCCCGAACCAGACGCACAATAAAGAAAGAGATTACGGCTGATGAAATATGTGAAAAGGAGAACGTGTCCAATAATCCAGCATGCTCGCGCTTTCTGCCCCTGACTGTGCTGGAAAGCACACTTCTGAGGTCACTCTAAGCTTGCGCTGCTGCAGGTGTGTGTTAATACACAGCATGGAGACCAAAAATACTGTTCATGGGGACAAAAATAGCATTTTCACTGCAGGAATCTTACCAAGAACCCCAGAACTTTAAACATGTTTCCATCAGAGAAACCAGGGATAATTCTAGTACTTGGGCCATAGTTCCAGGTAAGCCATAGTTCCAGCTTTCTTTGTGAACCTGTAACTATTGCAGTGGAGCTGTTGTGTTCTGTGCTGATTGGTCAAACGCAAGCGGCAATTGCAAAAACTTGTGTTTAGCTTACTCAAGCTTGTTTTATATCAAACGATTACTCAAGCTTGTTTTATATCAAACGATTACTCAAGCTTGTTTTAAATCAAACGATTACTAAAGCTTGTTTTATATCAAAGGCAGCACGGAACATTGTGGAAATGCTATTGTTTTTACACAAGTAACGTGTTGTCACGCGCGCGCACGGCGCCCATGGCGACGGCCGCCACGTGCGCGGCCATGCGCTTGTGTTTTGTTTCCTTGTCTGTGACGCGTGAGTGTTGTTAAATGTCTCCAGCTGTTCCTTGTTCATTTTCCTTGATTATTAAATGTTTAAATATCCGCTTGTTTCCATCCTGTGTTGTCGCTCGTTGTTTATGTCTGCTATTTTGTGTGTTAATCACGTCTGTCGCGGCGTGAGTTTGTTTGTTTACCCCCGATCTGTGTAAAGAGAATAAACATGTTTAAATGTAAAAGGAGAAGCCTCGCGCTTGTGCCCGCACCCCGGAACCCAACCCTGACAGAACGAGCGACCTCAAAAATGGACACAGCGAGGATGTCCGCGAAGGAAGTCCTGGCAGAGAGCGCAGAGCACCAGCACTGGATGGCAGAGCTTGCTCCTTTTGTAGCACTGGCCTCTGCGGGCACAAGACCGCTCTGCGCCGGGGAAGCCGAGGGCTGGCACCTCGTCGGCATTGAAAGCCAGGCGAGGCAGAAGCGGATTGACGGCCTGGCCGCCCACATAGCAGCGTTGACCACGGCACAACAGCTCGCCTCTCCCGTTGCACCGCCCCGCCCAGATCGCCCCCCTCCCAGGGGTGGGGTGGGGGGGGAGTTTGCTGGAATTATTTTTGGGGGGGCTAGTAACGGTCGTCGCAGGAGGTGTAGAGGAGGTCCCGGACGCCATAGACGGCGTGGATAAGCTCCCGGACGCCATAGGAGGCGTGGAGGAGCTCCCTGACGCCATAGACGGCGTGGATAAGCTCCCGGACGCCGTGGGAGGCGTGGAGGAGCTCCCAGATGCCGATGGAGGCGTGGATGAGCTCCCAGATGCCGTTGAAGGCGTGGACGAGCTCCAGGATGCCGCTGGAGGCATGGCAGAGTTCCCTGACGCCGCGGAGGGTGGCCCCCGTGTGTCCTATGCTGCCTTACCGCCGGACCCCAGCGAAGACGACGTGCCTCTGCCCCCCGAGCAGGGGGAGGACGTCGTAGCACCGCCCCCGGGCTTTGGGGATGACGACGTTCCTCCGCCATCCAAGCAAGGGGAGGACGTCGTAACCCCGCCCCCGGGCCTCAGGGAAGACGACGTGCCTCTGCCCCACGAGCAGGGGGAGGACGTCGTAGCGCTGCCCCCGGGCTTCAGGGACGACGACGCTCCTCCGCCACCCTAGTGCCGCCCCCGGGCTTCGGGGAAGACGAATTCGGTCTCCGAGTAAAACGCCCCAAAATTGTTTCCATGCACCATCCATTGTCATCGGGGCTCTCTCTTCTCCCCCGGAGCTCCTTGCGGCGAACTAACCATTGCAGAACCTCTTTAGACACGCTGTAATATCACACAGCTGTATCCTTTGAATACATGTTCATGTTTGTCAAATACCCCTGCATCGAAGCGTCACTGAAACAGAATGCTGCAAAACTTCATGACACCAGAGGAAATTATTAGCCACTGGTGCTTTCTGGATCCACAACACTTACAACATGTTTGGGCTAACCTAGCAATTATCTCCTCTGGCAGAGCAAGGTGGTTACTGATCTGATTGATAGGGGCCAAAACATATTGGCTGGGAATCAGTAAAATTCCCTGGGGAGAAAACAGAGGACTCGTTCCTTGTTCTAGCATGAATGTGATTTTCTGTAATCTTCCTTTAAAGGTCTTAAAGCAGGATGTGGCTTTTCGGCAGGATGTGGCTAACGAGGAGGTCAATGAAATATGGAAAAACAGTATAAGTAGAGAGCAGGCCATGTGAAGCCTAAGCTTCCTCACCTTCATGGCTGCCTTCTCATCGCGCTTTCCTGAAGGCGGCAGCGTTGCTATGGTGAAGCTGTCAGGGTCCTCGCGATCACGGATCTTTGACTCCTTCATCAGGCTATCCAACTTTTTCTTCGCTACGTTCTCCACCTGCTTTCTATTCACAAAAGTCTAGAACAGTAGAGAGAGAGAGAAATGAGAGATCACAATAGAAGAGGTGTGCATCGGGCCACAGAGAGATTTTCAATAACGTTCAGTAAATCTGCATTAAATATCTTACTTTAAACGATAAATATGCTTTTAAAAAGACTGTCGTAATGGTGTTATTTTCATGATGGCATTTCCCAGCGACAGCAACGCAGTGTCAGCATGAATCCGGAGGATGTGAAAAAAGCTATCTGCACTGGTCGGTACACTACAGTAAAAAACCAAGCAAATTCATCAAATAATATCGCGGGTGCAAACAGAAATAACTAGGGAGTGGGCGGGATTGATCAGGCTTCATGCGAGAACGGATGGAAATGGGATAAAAAAAAAAAACAGTTCTGTGCACACCTCTTGATTACAAAAGAAGAAAAGAAAATGTACACTATAATTGAATTTACAGTACCGAACCAACAACGCTGACACTCTGTCTGTGCTGAGTGGGCTGAAAAACACAATCCCGAGCTAACCACATACTTCATTCTCCATTCCTCTGTTCTCTTTCGAAAACTAGCAAACTTGTAATGCCTCTTCACGCTGTTCTCTCTCATCACTAGGGATGAATATTATTAGGATCTTATCGATACTGCTTCACTATTCTTTTTTGCTCTTTTTCACTATAATAAAATAAAAATACATTTGTAGTTAACCAGTTAGCTGAGCAATTATTTTTCACGAGTTACCCAAGTCATTCATGACTTATTCATTAGCTTATCAATAATAACAAACTCCTTATCTATGGCTCTGGTAGCTACAGTACACCATACAGTGGGTGATGAAGATGGGACCCGTGAGGGCCCTGCGCTGTTATGCTTGCAGTCTTCTATCTGTGTGTTTTTGTAAATTTATATTCTGCTTGGGTATACATTACATTATTTTTGGTATTTTGGTATTTGTTGTCAACTCGACTAAAATGTGACTATACTTTAGATCATTTTATCTCCACCATAAGTGAGTCTCCAGTTCTGTGAGAGTATGTGTGTGTGTGTGTGTGTTTGTGTGTGTGTGTGTGAGCCCCTCACACAAAAAACAGGCGCAGAAAGAGTGTGTGAGAGAAGCCAGATTGTATGCCAGTGTTTATATACCAATATCTACAGAGCCGACAGCAGAACTGTTCATGCCGGACCTTATTAATACTTTTAACTTTTTACTACTAATTCCAGTTAACCAGTCCATAACCAGTTGCCGTGCAGAAACAGTAATATTAAATATATCTAATATATATAATTAAATATATACGTGTTGTTGTTTTTTTATCTTTAGATGTTTATTTAATGTCTTCTGCATTAGTGTGTCAGAAAGAAGAGACAATTTTAGATTTCCAAACATTCATCTCCCAACTACAAAGGACTATCTTCAGCAAAAAGCAGAACAACGAGTTCTGCAACAGATGGTACGGCCTCCACAGAGCTTTCATCTCAACATCATTGAGGCTGTCTGGGACCAGCAGAGACAGAAACAAGTGAGAGCCAAAGTCTGCAGAAGAACTGTGGCAGCTTCTGTGAGATGCTTGGAACACCCTACCGGCTGATTTCCTTATAAAACTGCACGACAGTGTACCCAAGAGAAGTGATGCAGTTTTAAAGGCAAAGACTGCTCACACAAAATATTGATTTGATTAATTTTTTACTGTTATACTGCTCTTTATAGTAGTTTGTTTGATATTTGTAAACTTTTAATTTAATTATTTATATAGCATCCTTGCTCTACAGATTTTCTTTTTACACGTGTCTAAGTCTTTTGAACAGTACTGTATATGATCTATTTGTTTTCTGATTGGCTTGTACAGTGCCGTAGAGTACAAGTCACTAACTAAATAGACCTGACATGTTCAGTGTTATTTAAATATTAAATATATCCAGCCAGCCGAGAAGAGCCGATCTGGCACAAGATTAGTTATTTCCTTGACAACTTGGCAGAAAATTGATGTATTAATGAATGTGTGAATCCCGTCTGAGCTGCTCTCCAAGCTGGCCGAATTACGGCTGAATTGGCCTCAATGGCAGATTTAACTGACAAGCGACCTGCTTCTATGAGCTCCTTCTTTTAAAACGAGGTCTTGCACCGTGCTTTATAGCTGCACACTTGTGCAGTGAAGCTGCCTGTCTTTTGTAGCCTTTCCGAGAAATCTCTATGTTCAGCTTGAGTGCTTTCTTTTCCCACCAAAACAGCAACACATGTCCAAACTCCATAGAGTGCTACACTAAGTGTAATTTGGACAGCAATCTAGTTCACACAACAAAGAAAGAGCTGCAGCCTATACACAACTGTGTGCTCATTTTTCTGAAACCGCACCTGAAGGAAACAGTTGCTTTAAAATAATCTGCGGCTATATACAGAATCAAGTTCATGTTCATGTTTATTCCGCCATATGCTTACTTTCACATTACATGTCAGGCTTCACCAAGGAACAATTATACAGTAGCTGCCAAGATAAAAATAAATAAATAAATAAATTAATTAATTTTGAATGGTGAATGATACTCTTTATACTCTTCGCTCTGACCCCAGCTTACCAACATGCTGGGATATGTGATGAATCAAATTTCACTGTACTGTACTTGTATATGTATATGTGACAATAAAGAAGCTTTCTTTCTTTCTTTCTTTCTTCTTTCTAATGGTTACTGAGTACATTAGGCTTATAATAGGCTGGATTGCTCTTTAATAAGGTTTCTACAGTGTGAAAGTGGGTACTGGGTGGGAATTACTATTCCAAAAGAAGGCTCTGGAGGAAAGGGATTTCATTAACCATGGAAGTGATTTCCAAAATAAACTCAAACATACCGTAAAGTTAATGGTACAAAGCTGCTTCAGAATTTTCAAATTGCAGTGTGGCCTTAAATGATAAGCACAGCTTTATTTGCATCACAATGAAGGTATGTTATGTACCTTACTTAGTTTCATTTGGCTCTGAAACCTCATGCATCCAATAATCGAGTTCAGAAGAGCTGTACCTCTGCAAAGCATTCTTCAAACCATTCACAAACATTGTATGAGACACAGGAAGGACGCTGTACCGGTAGCAACTACATGCAAGCATGACTGGATGTGATGAAAGGATTATACAGATATGTTTGTATCATGACACTGAGCTTTACAGTGAATATGGAAATCTTACCCCCCTTCCGCTTTCTCCTTTATTTCAGGTTATGCATGTTACTTTTAAAGCACCGACTCATTTCTATGTGACAGCTGAAAATGTGAATTTGCCTTGCAGCGCTGCTTCATCCAGGGAACCTGCAAAAAGGTTTTTTTATTTGTTTTAAATTAAAATAAACTAAAACAAATTACAGAAATGATGAGTGTTATTTTTTTTTTGAATTCCCTTCTCTGGCTCTGATATCTAATAAGTCCTGTCAGTCAGTCCAGTCACATAAAATACGTAGGCATGCAACTATTCTGTTACATGTAGCTCTTCTGAGTGGCATTTATCCCTTCCAAAGTCTTTCCTAAAAATGTAAAAAGGTGAAATAGATAGAGGAGAATCATCATTTAAGGAAGGCAGTAGGGGAAGGGGATCTATTTAGGCACAGAGTTGACATCCAACATGAACATAAATATACCATTACGCTGATGGAACAAAATGGGCAAATGTACAAACTACAATATGGCTTTAAATCGAAAAGTGTTTTTTGATGAGCACAGCATTGTTGTATCACAGGCACAATGTGTATGCCCAGTGTGGCTTTTATTTAGGACAAACTGAAAATCATTGTCAAAGTCTATAGCGGGGATCAGAACACAAGCAGCCAAAGTTATAATAGATAATCCATAATCATAAATCTAAGGATGGGTCCAAACCAGGAAGCACAATAAACAAAAACGTGGAACTACGAAAAAAAGTGTATGTCTAAAACCACACCTTATTCCATATAGAGTGCATTATTTAAAGACTATTGCCATTTTATAAGTCATGTCTAATAGCCTAATGTAGAATATCAATCCCATTTATTAAACCCCACAATCCACTGCAGTAGGTGAGCCTAGGGGATGCTGTGCACTCGCTGTACACTTTGCAGTTTGTAGGGAATAGGGGTAGGCTGCCATTTCGGACACAGGTTCATTAAGGATAATAATTAAAGTCAGGAATGCACAATAAACCAATGATGGATTGTGGGCAGAGCAAGACTAACAGTAATACATGAATAGAGCACATGGCGCTGTTGCCATAGGAGATGCAACGCAAAGCATGGAGGACGAGATTGCAACAATTGTTTCCATCACAGTGAAGGTTTGGCATGTACCTTAGTTTATTTAACTGTAGAGCCTCATGCTAATAGTGTCATGCTACTATCTGTTGTAATATCATTCTCACTCCTTGTGAACGTTCTCTCCTTGCTCCTCTAAATACCTGGTGAACTGAAGCCATTACTGTTAGACATCATCAGCCTAATGCTTCAAGTTATACACTCCGGTGTACTATCTAGCAGCCACACTCTTTGGTGAAATTTCAGATAAGGGCCTTTAAACTCTAACAAAAGGTCATAAAAGTGACTAGTCTTGTAGGACAGACACTCTGGTATATTAAAATCCAGTCAAACTTTAAATAAATCCTAACCTTTTTCGTAAAAAAATAAGTCAAAACGGTTTCCATTGCACTTAATTACACTTAACAAGACATTCGGCTAAGCAGGTTAATGAACTGTGGAGCACTTTGTACACTAGTTATGAGCACACACAGTATTATGTTGTACTTACAGATCCACGTTTTCATTTCTTAAAGATGGAAGCATGTTAGAATGAAAGAGACAGCGATAATGGGCTGTAGGATTTTAAATGGCTTAGTGAATGCATGCTGACTCATTGTCCGGATGAGACACGATTAAACCTTCCAGCTAGCGAGTGTTAATTCTTGCCTTCGCTTCTCAATTAATCACACGGGTCAATAGTGCAATATGAAAAGTGTGGAGTAAGTGTGTGGACTTTGAAAGCTTAGTCTCAGCTGGAAAAAAAATGCAGAGCGGTTTAAGTCTTGAGGAAAGGGGCCAACTACTTTTTTTGTTACACCACAGCTAATGTTTCAGCATCTCTATGATGCATTACAATTCCTCAGTATTAAAACAGTGCATAAATGCATAAAAAAGACCATTGAGTGTTGGATTCATGATTAGTCAGAGAGATTCCACTCTCAGATGCTGGTTTTAATCCCAATCAAGCATTTTTTTTCCAGGATAATTAAAGTAAATGAGAAAGTAAAGGCGATAAAGAGGATGCAAGCCAGCTCTCTTAAAAGACGAAGTGCTACCAGTCAATCAGGTCACCGTACCAAACCCTAGTTGCTATCTATCTTCTGAACAATTTCACTCTTTCCCAGAAAACCTTCTGTGACCATACTCTCATTTGCCTGAGAGTAGGATTGCCAAGGATATAATGGAAAGTCTGTGGGAGCTGGCAGCCTTCCCCAAGAGACCTTGTAAAAATAATGAAAGCTCTGTCGTATGGATAGATGCCTATCAAAGGCTTTCTGTGTTATTGACAAACCTACAGCTGTCCGAAAGGTTACAGGTAGACATCAGTCAAATGAGTCATAGAGCCAGCTTTTAAGATTGTTTTGGCCTTGGACCAGCTTTTCCTATTTTAGCAAATGGGTACCAACTGTAGCACAATGTAAATGTGTCATATGTATATCAGGGCATTTACAGAACCCATTGTCATAACAAGTAGTAGGTTTCAGAGCACAGAGGTAACAGGGGGATCCATACAAAACAAGCACGTACATGGAACATGAAAAATAAGAAACAGTGTCACAGATGAATTACTGGAGACATGAAATACTTTGCAAAGACACAGTGATTTATTGGGGACTATTTATACACAGACAATTACGACACAAAAAGACGCAGGTGTAACAGCTGATAAAGAAGAATTATAGATCAGTTACCTTGAGCTGGGATTTGTTAGTGCACATACTGTATATCCCATGCAGGCACTGTTAATTTTTTTTCCCCTTAGAAATCCTAATAAATCACTGTGACTCATTATTGTCTCTTATATTGGCTCTTGGGTGTTTTATATTGTTAATTGGACATTTCATGATTTGTAGTACTTCTCATAGATCTATAGTCAATTCATTAGTGATTATTCATAGGTTCTTTAAAGTGCTTTATCATAAATACTTTGTTTTGATCTAATCTTTTATATGTAAATATGTTTAATTTAAAATGAAAAGTGATATATAAATAAAGATGATGATGATAATGATTATGATTATTATTATTAGTAGTAGTATTATTAGTATTGTTATTATTATTGTTGTTATTATTATCATTATTATTATTATACTGGTCTCAGAACACCCAATCCCAAAGATACTGACATACATTACCTGCTTTTAGTCTTTCTACTCTCCACTTTTATGCTTTTCAGGGTGTTGTGTTAAGTATTTATTGGTAGAAAGCAAATTTTAAAACTCTTGGTTTTACTTTTTTTATTTTCTTTATTTTTCTCTTTAACATATGACCACCCTTTGTTGGAGTCAAGCTCATGCAATTTGTAAAAATCTGAATCTCATTTATGTTTATATTTTAGATGGGCAGTAAAAAATTATCAGAAAACTTGTACACTCATGCAAAATCCTGCAGATGACTGATGGGTAGCTAATTGAAGATGTCCAATCCAGCAATTAGTATTATTATCTTTGTGATGAATGTAACACAATCAGAATGGAGTGGGAAAATTATTGTATATATACATACAGAAAGTTAATATACTGTATCACAAAATTTGTCACCAAAAGGATTAAGGTGTTGTTTTTGTATTGCAGAAGCCCTTTAACCCACATTAGCTGATGTAGCACTTTAACGCTAACATTCAGTCTGCTGGGACAACTTAGGCTTGGCAAAGCTAAACACAATCCATTGCCCTCAGTGTGGGCCAATGCATGCTGTGTAGAAGAGAGAGCTCATTTCAACAAAAGCCTGTGTGCTCTTTTAGTGATAAGCTCCAGTTTCAAGAGAACTGTATCAAAATCTTTCAACTTTTAACAAAAAAATTTTTAAACAGGCTTTTAGAAGTCAAGCAGGGCTGAACTATGCATTAAAGGGCACACTTGGCTAAATTCTAGGTTGCATTTTATCAGCCTTTTTTAGCTCTTTTCCTCCCATATTATAAATCCTTAAGTCTGCATTAATGAGTTCTGTTCTTCACTAGTTGGACACTCTACTGTAATGTACTTGTGGCAGCGGGGGAGTGGTCAAGCGTCAGGTGGGTGACGGAGAGCGGGGTCATGGCGAGGTCACAGGTAATCACGTGAGTGCTCTCACCTGTGGATGATTTCTGGCTGCCTATTTATGTGCCTCTCTTCTTTCACTGAGCAGCTGGATCTCGGAGAGAGAGGAGCGAACACGAGCAGAGTCGAGACCATAAGGTGAAACCGCCGACTTCCTCCTTTTAAGTTTAATTTTCGTTTTCGTGTGAGTATGCGGCTGAAAAGTCTCCCTGAAAAGGGTATTTATTTTCGGTGTTTTTCAAAATAAAAGCTCCGCTCCCCAAACCTGATCTGCCATCAGTCGTTTCTCCACTACCTGCCGTAAAACGTTACACTGGTGCCGAAACCCGGGAAGTGGAGCAAAGACGTTCACCTCACCGCCACCATGGAGCCTACGCCCTTCGCCGAAATCATCAAGACCCTCGCCGCCCTCCACCAGACTCAACATCAAGCCATACTGGACATGCGCACAGAACATCAGGCGCGGTTCGAGGCCTTCAGCAGGGAGCAGGCTGAGGACCGACAGCTGATGCGGAGCCTGCTGCCGACTGCAGAAGTGCCCGCCCCCGCACCGCATCCACGAGCCTGGCTGGAGCTCACCAAGCATGCCGCGGCCGCTTTGGAATGGCCCGAGGAGGACTGGGCCCTCCACCTTCTCCCCCTCTTGTCGGGGTAGGCCCAGTTGGCGGCCCAACAGCTCCCGGCCACGGCGCAGCTGGAATACGCCACCCTGAGGCGGGCGATCTTGCAGTGGAGGAGGAGCACTGCCGGCACTTTTGGTCCCTCATGCTCGGGGAGATGGACCGACTCTTTGCTTTTGCGCAGCGGCTCCGTGACGCCTACCGCCGATAGCTTCTGGTGGAGGAGAGGGATGCTGAGGACGTCATGGAGCAGGTCGTCCTGGAGCAGTTCGTCGCCCGACTCCCGAACTCCACGGCGGACTGGGTCCAGTGCCACCAACCAGCGTCCCTTGACGAGGGTATCCAACTGGCGGATGACCACCTGGCGGTGTGTCGACGCAATGGCAGATCACTTCCCCCCCCCCCTTCTCTCTCTATCTCTTCCCCTGTCTCTACCCTGACTTCCCCCCTTCTCCGTCCTAGGGACCACGAGGTTCGCCCTCCGAGACCGGCACCGCGGACCCGGGGGGTCCCCTTCTCCCCCACTGTGTCTCCATCTCTTCCTCTCCCCACAGGTGAGACCGCTCCCGGACACCGGTGCTGTGGCGAGACCCAGGCAGGTGTGTTGGCGTTGTGGGGAGCCAGGGCACTTCCAGGCCCAGTGCCCCCTTATGGAGGTGGGGGCCCTGGTCTGGAACCCCGATGTGCCGCAGACCTCCCCTGATCAGGCAGGGATGAACCGGATACCCGTGAGTATTCAGGGGGGTACACACAAGGTTTTGGTGGATTCCGGTTGTAGTCAAACCTCAATCCACCAACGCCTGGTTCAAGGTGAGGCATTGGATCATGCACATAAGGTATGGGTAAGATGCATGCATGGGGATACCCACGATTATCCGCTTGTCCCGATATCCATTCAATTCCGGGGACAAAAGCATACTATAGAGGCGGTGGTTAGCCCACGCCTCACCCATCCCCTCATTTTAGGGACCGATTGGACGGGCATTAGAGGGCTGTTAGCAGGCATGATGGGGGATGTGTCCTGCGTAGTGGTACGGAGGGCTGGAGTTGGCTCCACCCTGATGGGCAATCACGGGCCGGGGCCAGCCCCGTCTGCTCCACGTTTGAGCAACTCGGCGGGTTGGGGAACCGACGCCCTTCCCGCCATGGGCTTTCCCCTTGGGGATTTCCCTCTGGAGCAGTCACGGGACAACACCCTCAGGCACGCATTCGACCAGGTCAGGGTTATCGACGGGTACATCCTCCAGCCAGGCGCCGTGACGCCCCTGTACTATTCTGTGATTAAAGACAGGCTGTACTGAGTGACACAGGACACTCAAACACACGAATTAGTGACCCAATTGCTGGTACCCAAAAGCCACAGGGAAATGGTTTTCCATGCGGCTCATCATAGCCCGATGGCGGGACATATGGGACAGGACAAAACACTTAATCGCCTAATGGCCTACTTCTACTGGCCGGGCATTTTTGGTGATGTACGCAGGTGGTGTGCGTCGTGCCGCGAATGTCAGTTAGTGAATTCCCCGGCCACCCCAAAAGCGCCGTTGCGCCCCCTTCTGTTAATCGAGGTCCCCTTTGAAAGAATTGGGATGGACCTTGTCTGGCCATTAGAGCGAAGCTCACATGGCTACCGCTTTGTATTCGTCCTGGTGGATTATGCAACGCGATTTCCTGAAGCAGTGCTGCTCTGCAGCATTTCCGCGCGTAATGTTGCGGAGGCCCTGTTTACCGTGATCTCCCGCGACGGAATCCTGAAAGAGATTCTGACTGATCAAGGCACTATGCTTATGTCACGCACACTGCGCGAACTATACGAGCTACTGGGGGTTAAACCGATTCGTACCAGCATCTACCATCCGCAAACGGACGGTCTGGTCGAGCGGTTTAACCGAACCCTGAAAAACATGATCTGGAAGTTCGTTCACGACGACGCTAGGGGGTGGGATAAAAGGCTCAAGCCCCTGTTATTCGCGGTCCGAGAGGTCCCACAAACCTCCACGGGGTTCTCCCCATTCGAATTACTGTATGGGCGGAAGCCCCGGGTCGTCCTCGACGTCATCCGCGAGCATTGGGAGGAGGGACCTTCTACCGCTAAAAACGAAATTCAGTACGTTCTTGACCTGAGGGCAGAACTCCACACCTTGGGGCGCTTAAGCCAGGAGAATTTGCGTTAGGCTCAAGAACGACAGGTCCGGCTGCATGACAGGTGCACCCGCCTTAGGGAGTTCACCCCGGGAGATCGCGTCCTCATTCTGCTGCCTACGTTGAGCTCTAAAATACTCGCCAAGTGGCAAGGACCCTTTGAGGTCATACGGTGGGTCGGGGACGTCAACTATGAGGTTCGTCGGTCGGATAGTGGCGATGCACTTCAGATTTACCACCTCAACCTTCTCAAGTTAAGAAGGGAGGAGGCCCCGGTGGCTCTGGCGACTATTGTACCTGAGAGGGATGAGCTGGGACTGGAGCTGGCCGAGAAAAGAGCCACTCCCGTGTCTCCGGTCCCATGTGGTGAGCACCTCTCAGGGTCGCAGAGAGCCGAGGTGGCCCGACTTCAGGAGGAATTTTCTGATGTGTTTTTGCCCTTACCCGGTCGTACCAACCTCATAGAGCACCACATTCAGACTCCCCCTGGGGTGGTAGTACGCAGCCGCCCCTATCGGCTTCCCGAACACAAGAAAAAGGTGGTTGAGGGGAGCTCGAGGCCATGCTCGACATGGGCGTAATCGAGGAGTCGCACAGCGGCTGAAACAGCCCCATCGTTTTGGTCCCCAAGCCGGGGGGGGGGGGTCCGGTTCTGTGCTGACTTTAGAAAGGTCAACGCGGTGTCTAAGTTTGATGCGTATGCCATGCCCCGTATTGACGAACTGCTTGATCGGTTAGGCTCGGCTCCTTTTTACTCGACACTGGATTTAACCAAGGGATATTGGTAAATCTCCTTACCGCCATTATCCTGCAAATAAACGGCTTTCTCCACACCATTTGGCCAACACCAGTTTGTCACACTTCTGTTTGGGCTGTTCGTTTCAGCGGCTCATGGACCGCATTCTCCGGCCCCACGAGGCCTATGCCGCTGTCTATCTAGATAACATTATTATCTATAGTAATGACTGGTGGTGGCATATGCAGCACCTGAGGTGGGATGGCCTCACCGCGAACCCGAAGAAGTGTGCAATTGGACGGGTGGAGGTATGATATCTGGGCTTCCACTTGGGTCATGGGCAGGTGCGTCCCCAAATTGACAAGACCGCAGCAATTGCGGCCTGCCCAAGGCCCAAGACCAAAAAGGAGGTGAGGCAGTTCTTGGGGCTGGAGGGATATTATCGCCAGTTTGTACCGGGCTATTCGGAACTCAGCAGCCCCCTGACTGACCTCACTAAAAAGGGGGGTCCAGACCCAGTCCAGTGGACGGATCCCTGCCAACGGGCCTTCAGCCAGCTAAAAGCAGCTCTGTGTGGGGGTCCCCTGTTGCACTCGCCTGACTTCTCTCTCCCTTTCTGTTTGCAGACCGACGTGTCGGACAGGGGGCTGGGGGCCGTGTTGGCACAAGTGGTGGATGGGGAGGAGCACCCAGTGCTGTATCTAAGTCGGAAGCTCTCGCTGAGGGAGACTAGGTACAGCACCATCGAGAAGGAATGCTTGGCTATCAAGTGGGTGGTCCTCACCCTCCGCTACTACTTGCTGGGCAAGCCCTTAACCTTCTGTTTGGACCACGCCCCACTCCAGTGGCTCCACCGCATGAAGGACACCAACGTGCGGATCACCCTTTGGTATCTGGCTTTGCAGCCTTTTAAGTTCAAGGTGGTCCACAGGCCGGGTGCGCAGATGGCTGCAGCGAACTTTCTCTCTCACCAAGGGGGGGCCCACTGCAGGCCGGATGGCTCCCCGGCCTGCGTCGAGCAGTGGGGATGTGTGGAAGCGGGGGTGTGGTCGAGCGTCGGTGGCTGACAAAGAGCGGGGTCACGGCGCGGTCACAGGTAATCACGTGAGTGCTCTCACCTGTGGATGATTTCTGGCTGCCTATTTATGTGCCTTTTTTCTTTCAGTGAGCAGCCGAATCTCGAAGAGAGAGGTGCGAACACGAGCGGAGCCGAGACCATAAGCCGGATCTTGGAGAGAGAGGAGCGAACATGAGCGGAGCCGAGACCATAAGCCGAAATCGCCGACTTCCTCCTTTTAAGTTTCAATTTCGTTTTCGTTTGAGTATGCGGCTGAAAAGTTTCTGTGTTTTTCAAAATAAAAGCTCAGCTCCCCAAACCTGATCTGCTGTCAGTCGTTTCTCCACTACCCGCCATAAAACGCTACAGTACTCTTTAATGCAACAGGAATAAATGAGATGTCCACAAGGTGTGAGCATATCACCTTCTTTTTGTGCCAAGAGATCTATACCATTAACTGATTGCTTATGTATGATGCAAAGGTTTCACACCCCTTTAGGTGGGATGCCATTTATCTTACTTTGGCTTACATAACCACAGCTGAGTCATATCTGGCCTCTACCATATGGTGTTAGATGAAAGTTTTGGCATACATTCAAAAAAGGAAACACAAGAAGAGAATATGGACAAGTGCACAGAAAAGTGCAGCAATGGTGCAGCAATCCAAAAAAGAAACCATTTTTCCATTTACATCTCAATTATTCACCTGCCACTAAACTTTCCCAAAAAAACCTAATGGGATATTAGGAAGATGAGAATTTTCACCAATAATACAGACAAGATAGCTCAGCCATTGGTCAGAACTTCAGAAGCTGGACAGCAGGTTTTAGGGCATCTGATTAACAATAATAAGAGAGGGACAGTGGAATCAACCAATCACATTTTGATGTGAACTTACATTAACAGCATTTAGCAGAACTTAGATAGCCACGTTATCATGTGTCCATTAAAAAATAATTGAAATCTATCAACATGCTACAGTACTAGAGGGAGTCCAGCCAGTTTTGTATGTGGATTTGCTGTAGATGCAGAACATTATGGAGATAATTAGGAATGGCCAACCAGCTCTAATTTTTGACTCATCAGTGAGGTATACTGCTTTTTTATATTCCTCCATAGCATTAAGCCTATTTGACTCCAGAAGCGATGTGAAAACCGTAAACCTGCTCCATGACACTTTTTAACAATGGTCGTAACTCACAAGCATCATGGGTTCTTGCCGTATTTTAGTTAATATTAATATAAACATGCATTATCACCAGTATAAAATAAAATGTATTAGCCCAGAGAGATTTGTGTGGTTTGTAACTTTGACCAACTGCAGGTGCGCCCTTGCTGCAGTAGGACTACAATAAAAGCCCATGTGCTGTTTTGATAATGGGCCTAGATTGCACAATATAGCATGAATATTTTATTTTGTAAATTGATGAACATTGCGGTTTTCATGTCTGGTGTAAAAAGCACTTTAAGCATTTTTACTTAGTGGGTAGTCGCTGACTGTGGTCCAGCATTGTTTTTTTTATATCAATTGTAGCCACAAATGTTATTGAAAGCCAATGTCAACATTTATTATAAGATCTTTGCGCATTAAGGCTTGGTAATGTATGATGTCCACACTGTAATCTATTCGATAAGTAGTTTTCTTAGCGGTAAAGAATGCACTGAAAACTTAAAATGCATAGTTTTCCACTGGTAAGAAGTGTAGGACAGGGTCATACACAGCTTAGGCAGTTAACACAGCAGACAGGTATGTAAGAGCTGCAGTCAGAAGCATAAATAAAGTTATAAACCAGAGAATAACAGTACTATAACAGGATAAACAGCTCAGACTGCACAATTAACAGCAAGAATGAGAAAGAAAGAGAGAGAGAGAGAGAGAGAGAGAGAGAGAGAGAGAGAGAGAGAGAAGGCTACATATACACACCCTGATTAACTGAAAAAGGAGACATAACTGTTAGTTCAGGTTTCATTCAACTAGAAGTCCAGGGATGTAGAACAGTGATAGCCTGGAGTAAAGGTACAAGGGCTGGAACGTGACACTTTTACTTTTAAAAATAACACTAGGTTGTATACCAGGTACTAGTGTTTCTTAGTATTCATTCTAAGAAGTAATGGTTGTCAAGATAACACTAAGGTTGCTACAAAAGAGAACTTTGTGCTAGTGTAGCCACCTAGCTAGTCAGCTTATTAGTGGTTTGAACAAGATACTCTACATAAAATCAACAAACACAGCTAAATAAATTTTGTAAATGAACTCACTCATTACAGCCACTTATCAGCGTTAAAACTGATATATGCTTGAAGCACATTTTAGGAATAATCACAGTCACATCTGGCACTATACCATATGAATACTCAAAAATAATGACTATCAAGAAGTCTTGTTAGAATGGCTTTATATGCGTTGTAGTGCGTGGGATGTTTTTTTTTTAAATAGGTCATGCAAAAAGTAAATAAATAAATAAATAATACACACTAAATAAAATAAAATAAAAACTAACGACATGAATTCTAGCATTTGCGACAGAGCACAAATCTGCCAGATCCATTTTTAACTTCATTACTTCTACTCGCTTCCCTCTTTCCAAGTCAACTGAACAAAAAAAACTTTAAACAAATGAATTTTTTTACCTAAGGCAACTTTATTTTCTCATAATCACAAAATATCCTGTATTTAATTGCCACCTTGTTTGCTAGAGGAGGAGGAGTGCTTTGGCCGTCAGTGTCCGGTATGGTCACTGAGCAGCTCCTTTTTCTGCTGCCGGATCTCATCTCTACATCCCCCATGTGAGAATAAATCAGATCTGAGACCAAATCCATCCTGTCAGAATGCTGCCTCACATCGTCTGCACACTGAGGCCGCCAAACTTTACGGCCTCATCCATCATGCCTGCAGTCCTCACTGCACCCAACCACTCTTCTGTAGCGTTATTTATGACTCTAGCAGTGAGCCAGTTGTCTGCTGGTGTGGTGCTGCTGTCTGCCCCTCTGTCTCATGATGGAACTGAAACATTTGTAATTTTTCGGTCAGCAAGCATTTATTTTGTTGCTTACTAGACATATTATAACAAACATTTACATAGCAGGCTGATCCATACTGTGTAGTTGTGCAATGATCAAGCAAGTAATTTTGGCCATTAAATAGCTTAATTTTATTTGTGCTCTGAATATCTTCGACCGTTTGACCAGGATGGGGTTGTGGGTGTTGTCTGCAGTGCCGGTCAGCATACAGCTTTTGTCTACTGATGGCTTGTTGCAACGACGGCGTCTGTGAAACATTATATGAACTGCACAGATCTAGTTTAGTAAATATATATTTGCATTTCCCACCTGATTTCATGCATCAGGAACTAAAGGCAATGAGTGGAGGTACTTTACAGTAACTGCATGCAGGCCTTTTGCAAGGACAAAGTCTGCCATAATTTTTTCTCCACAAAGAAGATGCATAATAACAAATGTAACCAAGTTCAAGTGCTTCTTTAATGTACACTTTCGATGGCCAAGGTTTAGGGAACTGGCAGGGCATATGCTTTACTACATGGGGGACATGGTAATATATTCCTTCATCCCATGAGTAATGGGGTAGGAACTTAGCCGCTTTGTTTTTGCTGAACACTTTAGTGAGATCCCAATATGCTGACGGCTTTGTCAGCATGCTGATCCTTGTCAATTTTAATATGGGTAGCTCGACAGGGAGCCAAGCGAGTGCTGAGCAACTGGAGTGGCAATGGGACAACGTAACTGGAGCAAGTGACATAAAAAGAGATCATTTTGGTTTGGAACAGGCCAGGACATGGGGTGATAGGAATTGTGCTCTTTTGTACCTTGCTGGTGCCCAGAGATTAGCAGGCAAACCTCTCTTCAGCAGATAACCTTACCAACCGATCTCCATGTCGTAGCTCTCCGTATTCAGTACAGGAGTCTGATTTGTGGGAATGAACCTGGTCTGGGAGTGGTTGACTCTTAGGAATGTTATCAAGCCAAATGGAGAAGTGAATGAACTGAGGCAGTGTTAGTTGTTTGTCTTTGCATGTGAGCGTTTGATTGAGATCTCTGCTGTAATCAGTTTTCAGCATGGGTTCAGGGCTGACTGCTGGTGGAACATGGCTAAGGTTCCATTCAAAAGAGATAGGTCATCTTTTCCTCATCGGTACGGTAGGACAAAGGAAAACAGTTGAAATGAAAAGCAAATTGCATGAGAAAACCTTTTTCTATTTGCCTGTGGAGCAGTAATAGAGAAGTTTGGTAGCCATTACTTCCATATAAAAAGGCTGTGGTTATAAACTGTGGTTTGTGCAGGGTTCAGTGGAGGTGGTGCATGTCAGCAGACTTGCAGTAGTTCCTCGACAGAAGTAGACATCCTTTGCAATTGCTGTGCATTTAGCAACCAGAAGATTTCCTTGAACAGAGACCACTGATTGCAGTCCACTGATTGCAAGACTGAGACCAATTGTGGATTGTCTGCTGGATCCAGAATTTGTAGTGAAGTCTTCTGCAACTTGACAGGATTGTGAGGACCCATGTGCAGCAGTGTTTATTTGGATAAATGCAACAAACAGAGTCTAATGTAAACAGATTTAGAATTACAATCCAAAGGAAGAGGATCAAACTTTTAAGTAATTTGCTGTAAGCAGTTAATAGTTAATAGTCAATAGGATCAGAAAAAAAACAATATCACAAGACATAAAACAGAAAATATTGATCTAATTCAGAAATATGATTTTTATTGTTTTACTATTAATATTTTAACATACACTTTTTAACAAAGTTTCTTGTGATATTGATGGTACATCTGTAGAACCTAACTCACATTAAATGTCCTTATGTCCTTGCACTTAAATCCAGTTGATTTGTATATAACTGATTGTGTAGTATTAATTAAAATGCTACTGGTACTTCACTTGTTCATAGACATGAATGTGTCAGTCAAAAGCCTTCAATATTTTGAATTCTTAACCAGTCTAAAATTAGTCTGTATACTCTGCATGAAAGCATTTACTACGGGAAGCTGAAAGACAAAACAAATGAGCCAAAAGATCAGTGCCAGCTCGGTCCCTGACTGCCTCAGCAATTTTCCATTCTGTGAACCTGCCAAACTGCTGATGAAAAATGCAGCTAAATTCAATTATTCTGCTGTTGACATAAAAGAGTGTTGAAAACGCGGTGGTGGTTATTTCTATAAATGCAGGAGCTAAAGCCTGACAGCTCGCCAAATGTTAGCATGAGCTACGATGAGCAATTATGGTCAGGCGTGACATATGGTTGAATTTAATATAACCCTGAACTTACCAACAATTGTACTAGGACTGGGGGTTTTTTAACTGTGAGGCTGCTATGAGGCTAAAGGACTTGAACACTTCTAATCAATCATATTGTACGTCTGTATTTGTTTGTGTGAACATTATGATTGGTAAACTTTTTTTCACTCTAAAAACTCATGCATGTGACTGTATCTGACCCTCGAACCTTTCAGTGAATTTTATTTGTTCATTTACTGAGCAGAGTAATGAAGAAACCATAAAAAGCAAATGTGCATAATGTTTAAGCAAATTGCTTAACTGTCTTTATTTTTTATTATTTGTCACTACCCAAATATAACTGTACATGCTTATAACTGTATACAGTATAACATTTTAACTACCAAACTAAGGATAGGGTTCCAGCTATCACTGGTTTAGTTCTGTGGCGTGAAGTGAGATGAGCACTCATTAAATAACTATTGTCCTTTCCAACATCATTTACCATCAGCTAATCACATTAACATTGTGATATGATTGTAAATTCATGAGAATCTGTGCAGGCCTGATGCATGACTTGATCTTGTCCCAGTACTTGTGGAGAGCATAATATTCAGGTTCATCTTTAGTGAGAGTAAGGAAATGAAGGAAAGTGCATATTAATAGAATTAGGGAATGAAACATAAATGGGAAGAGAGGGAAGGGAAGCAGAAAAACAAATAACTAATATATTTGTATTCATAAGAATTCGTCCTCATAGTTAACCTATTTATGTTTTTATATAAGATGATAATCAAGAAAATGATTGTGATAAAACAAATGTCACATGCACAGCCTTCTAGAAATTATGACGTATGATAATACGAAAGAATGTCCCAAATGTGATACAAGGTTAATTTTTGCTTAAAATTCTTACCTATCTAAGGATAGGTAAACATCTAATTAAAAAAATAAATAAATAGAGTATTATGATAATATCATAATTCGTGATCAAATGTTGTGCAATTATGATGGAAATGCTAGTTTTGGAGCTGAGGTTTAAATGTGAGCACCTGTGAAGGTATGATAAATGAAGAATCTGGTATAGCTGTCAGTCTGCCAGCGAAGCATAGAGAGGACGTCTGCTCACGGCTGACTATAGGAAACAGCTGAGAGACATGGGGTAGGCAGCAAATAAGCAAAAGAAACAGAGAGGCAAAAATGATGAGTGAGGGAATACAGTTAACTAGAGGGGCAGTACTTGAGAAGGCATTAAAAAAAAGATTAAAGAGTAATGGGTAAAAAGCAAAAGAGCATGATGCTTAGGAAAAGAAGGGGGCCTGCTACTGGTTTGATTGATTACTGCGTGAAATAACATGCCAGTACTGAAAAAAAGATACACAGACACATCATACTTACCAGCAGCTGTTGCTCTTTCTGCCAAGTCCCTGAAGTGCTCATGAGGTGGCTGTGTCTGACCCATGAAAGCTCAGGATTAGGATGTGTTTTTGATCCTAAATGCATTATACTCATGGGCCATTCAAGTCAAGGGAACCTGACAGGCAATATATGTGTCTTGCTAGTTAGTGTTAGTTAGGACCAGGTATAGCTATGTTAGCTGGGTTGCTCTTTGACCATAGACAAGGGCAAGGGAATCAATCAAATTAATGCTGTTATTGCTTCTCACTGTAAACTGGCATGAGAGCCAGTCCCACCTTTTTGACACAATATCTACATTTACATTTGTAACATTTGGAAGACACTCTTATCCAAAGTGACTTACAGAAGTGCTTTGTTGTCTACTTGGAAAAATATACTCATGCTAGTGCAGAGTCTAAAGACACCAACAAGCTAAGACACTGCCTAAAACAGGAATCAGTGTTTATACAAAAGTTTAAAAAAATAAAAAGTTCCCAGCAGATTGGCCCGGAAGAGTAATTTTTCATTGACTGACTGAATAATCCCATAATACAGTATTTTTAATAAGGACCTGTGAGATGACTGCGCAGAACAGTTTAATTGTTGAAACACGCATGTGCGGAAGTCAACATCTACACACTAGGTGGTGGTGGTATACACCAGCAATCCATCAATAAGCTCAAAAAAAGAAGGGTAGCAAGGAAGTCCGCCCCACCCGTATTCTGACAAATTCTTGTTTCCCAATTATTCCCGCTTCCTATGCAAGGATTAGCTAGTAACTTTTACTCACAGCCTGACGATTGGACTGTTGAGAAGCCATATAATTAAAAATGGAGATACATATCAAGCAAAAGAGATTTGTCACAATATGGGTATGAAAAAAAGGTTGTTGTGGCTTTTAAATAATATCTTTAATAGAGAGCTCAAGGACATGTGAGATGAGTCTGCTGAACAGTTTAATTAAAAGATAGCACAGGAACCTGCGAATTAAGCGCAAAACTCTATCCGCAAAGTGGAGCTATGAAGCAAGCACACAGAGAGGCACACCTTCTGTTTAAGGCTCCCTTTGTGAACACAGCAGTGGAGCTGCATGGAGACCTTAGGAAGATTGAAGACAAGCTGCGATGCTGCATTCTGGATCAGTTGCAAGGACCTAATGGCATGTGCAAGAAGACCAGCCAGGAGTGAAGTGCACTGTAGTGATCATGTGTTGAGGTTGACCATGCACTGAACAAGCATCTAACTGAACTCCTTTGGAGATAAATATACCAAAAACAAGAACTGATCATCGGATTTAGATTTAATGAGGTTTTGTGCATTTTTGCACAGAGGTTTTATGCATTTT
The DNA here is from genome assembly GCA_028565825.1 of Olivaichthys viedmensis. Taxonomy (NCBI): domain Eukaryota; kingdom Metazoa; phylum Chordata; class Actinopteri; order Siluriformes; family Diplomystidae; genus Olivaichthys; species Olivaichthys viedmensis. The sequence goes on along the minus strand of JAOUQW010037353.1, from coordinate 1,977 downwards.
TGGAAGGAGTGAACAAGGTTTTCTCATAGAAGATGTCAAGATCAAGGCATGGGCATGCATTTTCAATAATATACTGTATAGCAGCTCATTCTTGCTGGGATTGAGCTTTAGGTGTTGAGCTACCATTCACATTCCAAGATATGAGTACCAACCTGGGTATATGATGGTGGAAAACCTCAAACCTAACCTCTCACATAAGTCCTACAACCTTTACTTCACAATATAGAAACACACCTAAATTTATCACAAAAATCAACAAAAGACTGGATGAATAAAAATCATGTGTTCTGAATATCTAAAAATACAAATTATAAATTATTTCTAAAGCATGAGGAAGAGCAGTAATTTATGTACTTCAGTAATACATATATTGCCTCTTTTACTGCGCCACACAAGTGTGAAGTGGCAGAATTGTTCTGAGTACAAATAAGCTCTGCAAATTTTCTCAGCTGTTCATCTTTATTAACTCTCTGTTATGTAAGATTTTACCATTGAGACACCGTGGCTGGGCAATTCATTTATCTTCTACATTGTAGAGAAGCCTAATGCACAGAAGTCAAATGCTTGTGGAATTCTAAAGAATAAGATGGTTGAAATGTCAGGAATTAACATGAGCAGCTGCATTAGTGAGGAAATTATGTACATTCATCACGATGGTAATATTAGAGGTGTATCTGGTATTTATGAATAATTTACAATAAAAGGGAAATATAAAGTAAAAGAGAAAGCCAGCTAGGTTACCTTTTTTTTTTTTTTTTACCACAGATAATATTCATGTTTTATATCTACTGAAACAAAAAGGGTTTCAGTGAAAAAGACAAGTGGAATTAGCAAGAACATTTCAGAGAGAAATGGACTTGCTGCCAGACTCTCAATTTTGTACTTGTGCCAGATATGTCAGCTTTCAAGATTACTGATATTATGACGATAATAATAATAGTGAAATCACTACATTCTAAAAGCTGTGCCGTGAGCTGTAAGACTGATGGCCCAGCTGCTGTGTTTGGTCTTGGCTCCCTCAAATAAGACCTGTCCATGAGTTGGAAGAAATACAATATAATGGGTAAGGGTTTAAAGACACACTCTAAGGTACATGAATTTCTTAAGGGTCACATTGCAAAATGAATGGGGTAGACAACATGTCAGTGCTTATTACCAGATGCGCTGATGATATAAGTCAACAGTGTATTGACTTGCTGTGGGTCACTGCCCAGTTCTCCACACCTGTTTACTTTGACAAATATCTTTCTGCTACTCTAACCGTGTCGACACCATATCAGGTGCCACCTGGCAGGTACAGGATGCCATCCGTTTAAGATGGCACCTACAGTAACCTCCCCCAGCACCCACCCCCATCTAACATGTAAAGAGAAAACCATTTGCATCACTGTTAAATACTTAAACCTAAAGAAAAACATCTGGTCCATGTATCCACTTACCCAAGAATTTGTGTATTGTGTTTTGTAAACATTTATTCATTTAAAGTGAATACATGTGTATGGTGATTTTTTAAACCATTTTATTCCATCAGAAAATGCATCCATTGCTAAAAAAGCCCATCACTAAAAGTGTGAGGCATAAGGACATAAGAATATCATACATTTATTTTGCCATTTCCAAACCTCTGGGTTAGGTCAGACAGCAGGGATCAGAACACAAGCAGACAGAATGAGCACATGAACTTATGTTGTTACACTAACGTATGGAAAGTGAGATGTAAGTTTGAACAACGTAATATTATATTATATACAATATTAATATGATATTATAAACAATGTGTCACGATGTGTAGGCGCGGGGGCGCGGACACAAACGCGAAGCCGCTCTGTGCAAACATCTTTATTTTCGTTAACACGGACTGGTTGTAAACATACTAAACACACGCCGGGACAGACGTGCTAACACACAAACAACAGGAGACAATACAGGATGGACACAAGCGGGTATTTAAACACTTAATAATTACTAACAAATGAC
>JAOUQW010037337.1:0-18321 GCA_028565825.1 Olivaichthys viedmensis | reverse complement strand
AGTGGCAGCTTGGTGGAGCTGAGGTTTGAACCCACAACCTTCTGATCAGTAGCCCAGTGCCCTAACCACTGAGCCACTACTGCCCTAGTGGTTTATGTCCCGCATGTAGTCATGAACTGTCATGAACGTCCGCTCTGGTGGTTGCCATGGCGACTAGCACCATGTGCTTAATGTTGTGGTTTCTGTTTTGTTTACGCCCCTGTCTCGTCCTGAGTTGTGTCACTTGTGTTCGCAGCTGTTTCTTGTCAGTCCCTAATCAGAGTGTTTGCATTTAAACCCCGGTGTTTCTGTGTATGTTGTCAGGCATTGTTAATGTTTATGTCTATGTCTGCCTGTGGTTTCTGTTGGTATATGAGTGTGTTTATTTGTTATTAAAACGACTTGTATCCACTGTCTCCCGCCTACCCCAACCCTGACACATATAGATAACATTACTATGACAGCCTTCTTCCATCTCAGAAACATTGCTAAGATAAAAAGTATAATGTGGTTACATGATGCAGAAAAACTAGTTCATGCGTTTATTACCTCTAGGTAATAAAACCTTGCTGTCTGCATGTTCCAGTAGGTGCCTAAACAATCTCCAGTTAGTGCAAAATGCAGCAGCTAGAGTTCTTACAAGAAACAGAAAATTTGACCCTACACACTACATTGATTATAAAATACTACTAATGAACTATAAAGCACTAAATGGTCTTGCCCCACAATACGTCTGCTTCAGTCAAAAGGTGCAGGTTCCTTATCAGTACTGAGAATAATGAAAACTACAGCAGTTCTCCTGCTGTGTCTCCTCTCACCCTCCGGACCTGTCTGATTCATCCTGATGCTCTACTCCTGCTCTGCTCCTCCTGCTTCTTCGGCTTTCTGCATTATGATTCACCTCCTGCTGCTGTGGATAATCTCACCTGGATACTCTAAAAACTTGCCCTTCTTAAAAACACTTGATACCTAAGACTCACCTTCCTGCTTCAGTGAATAATCTCACCTGAATCCCGTAGAACTGCTACTGTAATGATTTATAATCCCATTATCGGGTATTACCCAGAAGAGGATGGGTTCCCTTTTGAGTCTGGTTCCTCTCAAGGTTTCTTCCTCTTGTCATCTCAGGGAGTTTTTCCTTGCCACTGTCACCACTGGCTATCCTTTGACTCATTAAGGCTCTAGAGCTGCATCTGGATTTATTTAAAGCTGCTTTGTGGCAATGTCTATTGTTAAAAGTGCTCTAAAATAAAATTGAATTGAATTAAAGATGTTTTTTAGGATGTAGTCACAAAGTATGCATTAAGTCAGTAAGCCAGTAACATGGCAAGCAAAAAAGTTCTATATAATTCTATAGTTCTATAATTATAATTAGAATTATTGTTATTATAAGAGCTAGGAGACAATAAAGGTGTCTCAGTACATAATTTAAAAAAATGTGTTAAGACCTATTTTTATTCCCTTGCATTTAATGACTCCTATTTGCCTGATAGTGTGTACTTGACTGAGCTAGACTGAGCCACTTTTATGTTTTTGTTTTATGTCTTAAGTTTGTGTTTGTATTTAATGGTGTTTATTAGATTTTATTAGATTTTTTAATTTTATTACAGTGTTGAACTATTGTGTTGTATTATATTGCCTTGTGAAGAACTTTGTGAGTAAATCTAGAAAAGTGCTATATACATAAAGATTTGCTTGCTTGCTTGCCATAATACCCAGATCAAAGATCTTAGATTTATGTGTTACCTGTCTGAGCTGAAAGGCCACCACATCGGTAGACGAGGAGGAGGCATGGAACAGGTAAGGCATAGCCAAAGTGAGGAATGCAGTCAATACATCAGGACAATACAGTGCAGCTAATAGAGACTGAAACACACGCATGCACAAGTAACAGACTTATAAAACCCATAATGATCTTCCTTATGATAGTTTGGCCTTACAGCAAAGGGTCATTGGTAATGTAGAGCAATACACAGACAGCACAGTAATGTATCACCTAAATGTATGTCAAACAAATTAATCACGTAAGCTGTTCGGCTTAGGGCTAATTGCCTCCAAAACAATAAAGTCTACTACTAATCTGTTTATATAAAGCGTTGATATTTGGGCAGTAGAATGATAATGTATAATGGGTTTAATTGAGCAGTTCCGAGTGGGTGAGTGTAGCTTGCTGAACAGTGTGCCTACACAATCACTATTGCTGATGGTACAGATGAATTTGCTCTCCCAGCTGCCTGTGCTGGTCAGATTTGCTCTGCATCCCCTGCCAACCACCTGCTTCACTGCCCTCTCTGCCTCATCCACCTTTGTACAGGCAGGCCTCCATCTGGGTACATGTCATCATCCACAGAAGGGAGAGATGAGAAAAGACAGGCTGGTGAGCGATGCATCAGTAAAAATGAATCAGTGCTCCACAATTATAGATAGATTTTAATGCTTTGCTGATTATTCACCCTACAGTAGCAAATCTTAACAACACGCCTCACTCTGGCAGTGGTGCTAATGGAATAGAATGAATTCAGCATTATCAGCATTAATGGACAGTGTTGACTAAGTGGGATAACAAGAGAGTTGCTACTGTTCTAACTTGCAAGTGAACAGGCAACCACCTAACCAGCTATAAATAAAAATAATTGCATCATTTATTTGACCTGGTTCTCTAGGTTTTCAGTTACTCATCTGTGTGTGTTGGAGGAATGTTGTGTTATGAAACCCTTCACTCAGGTTGAGTCAGAAAGAGAATGCATTAGTTCCATGACCCAAGACGCAATTGCTTAAGGCTTTAATATCATTAGCACATTGTAAGATCAAGAAGGCTTTCCACTTATTCCCAATATGACTGTGGCATCTAAGTGTGTCTACGGCTAAATGCTTCCTAACGTAAGTCAAGCACTCTGCTTTCCCTAACATGATTCTCATTATACCAGGTGCCTGTGAGGAAAACATCACGTTAGGCAAGGCATACATAACAGCTTGAGCCCAGCATGCTAAACACATTTGTGTTTGTGTGTGTGTGTGTGCATGCAGTGACCCATTCAACTACCAATCTGAGGGACTGCATATGCCAGAGGCACACCTTACTGGTCTTTCTGCATTGTTGCTATCACTGAACAGCAGGAGGGACCATGCACAAACTGTCGCTGCACCTTAATGTGTAGGTAACTCGATGGCTAAAATCTGCAAAAACAGTTTTCTCTGCTCTCTGAGCCTAACCTATTCCACAGACTTTTTTTTCTAGGCGCAGAATCTTCTGCTCTGTCTAATTTCTCATGTCATAACAACTACTGAAGTCAGCAGCAGAATACAAATGCACTGGAGCATCACCTGGGTCTAATATCCAACACCACCAAATGCTAAAGGAAAATACAGTGAGCAAAGACAAAGAGGCAAGTGCCCCACACAGAGTCTTATAAATCTCCCCTTCTTGTCTTTTGTCTCACGCTTGTCTTTAACACTGTCTGTGAAACATTGTAAGAGTCTAACAGACATAGAGGCAGAAAGGCAAGAGAGTACAGTGGAGAGAAAAAAGAAAGACAGACCGACTATGGCAGAGGAACACAGCCAGCTGCAAGGAAGACAGGACCAGGTGCTCCTCTCTTTGAATACTGGAGAAATAGCTTGTTTCTGTTCATGAAATAACCCAACTCAGGTGAAACACCCCTGGGAGCTAATCAGAAAAAAGAGATGTCAGATACAGTTTGACATGAAGACACAGTCCACTCATGCATGGTCTAGATCAGGGGTGTCAAACTCAGATCTTGGAGGGCCACAACACTGCAGAGATTTGTATTTACCCTCTTCTAACACACCGAATTCAGCCCTTGGAAGCCTTGGGAATTAGCTGATGAGTGGAATCAGGTGTGTTAAATGAGAGAGAAAGCTGTGGCCCTCCAGGGCTGGAGTCGGACATCCGTGGTCTAGGCAGAGGAGCATCAGACCATGAAAGGTTTGGTTTGAAGATATGTAGTCCAAGAAAGGCACACAGAACCACAAAGCATGTTCCCAGAGCTGTGACAGGTAGGAGAGAGGGAACATAAGCTTGGAGCTACAAGCTCATAATTACTGACAGAAAACAGAGAATATTAGGAAAATAAAAGTAAGGGTCTGGGAAAGTTCCCAAGAATAATGAAGGGGAACAAAACTCCACAATACTTGTAGAATACATATAGAATGAATACCTCCCATTTAGAATTGGTCCACAAGTCAATGGCTTTGTTTACAAAGACTTTGCAAAGAATGTTGTCAGTCTAGATGAATTCATTCTGATTACATCTTCTGAATAAACTCTTTAATTCTTTAAGTTCCAAATTATGTCAGTTTTAGCGAAATATCCTCCAAATGTACTTATGGAACAGAAGCGAGAAGAAGAATTAGTGTACCCCAACATCCTGCTTTGAAATTTTAGTCGGATTGGATGTCCATCCTCCCCCAATCCAAACTCTCAATCATTTTTAATTATTTTTAGATTCATTCAGATTGACAAAATAGTTGTTTGTATGTAAACACTGACTTGTGGACTATTCAAAATGAGAGGCAATTATTCTATCATGTATCTTTTCTCAGGGGACCAGTTTTTTGCACATGCTATGTTGGTCAGCATGCAATGTGAGGCAAATTCACATGCACATAATGTATGCAAAGAATCTGTAAAAGTTATCAGCTTCAAAAGTTTACATAGTAATTATTCTTCCATTTGATGGTTAATAAAAGTGCACACTACCCCTTTCAAATGGATAGAAATTTCATTTGGATTGACCTTAGTCTGTTTACTCTATTACAATTTAGCTGTATATGAAGGTTTTTTTTCGATTGAGCTATGTAAATGTAACTAATGTGAACATTGCGAAAACCATAAACAGGCAAACAGGTGAGCTATTCCTGGATATTAGAGACATTAGTCACATTCATTTTATGTAGTTATAAAACCAGTGTGTGTGATGTGTTTCTGAGCTGGGGCATCACAACAGGAGACATTGTAGAATATAGTGGAACTGATTACCCAGAGCCCTTAGGTGTACCCTTAAGGGGCATGGAGTAAAAAGTTTACATTTTCAAGAGATAGGTTCCTTTTTTTTGATGCCCTTCTCTAAACCAGTGTTTTCTCGCATGAAATTTTGTAAGGGAATTTTTGTCCTTGTCCTAGTATTCTTTTTTAAACTAGTAACCCAGTTTAAAGGATGGGGCAAAACTGACGCAGCAGATAAGTTATTTAAATACTGTATGTGCCCCAAAACTAGGCTATAATGTTCTCTATATATGTTCTCTGGGGACTGACAGAAAGAAAGGAGGAGACAGGAGAACAGAGGGGGTGAACAGTAATTACATTCAAAATGCAGGGTTTGGAGAAATATCTACTTTCTCTATGACTGCTCAAATGGAAACAGCCTGGAATATGCACACATGGTCACAGTCACAAGTGTGTGTGTGTGTGTGTGTGTGTGTGTGTGTGTGTGTGTGTAAGTGGCATGCTGTGTTTTAACACTCTGTTTCAGCATCTCATAACATGGTAGATCAAAAGAGAAAAAAATTCTGCATATGTTTGTTGGCCCTTTTGTGAGTGAATAAAAAAGAGAGAAAAGAAATAGGGGTTCAAAATTTTATGCAGCTAATGACCCATGCTACATCCAATAAGGGCATCACATTAAAGACATAAAAAGAGAATCTATTACCAAAACAAGTATGGAAGAGGAGGATTAAATCAATTATCATAAATTGTGTTAGAAACTACAGTTGGATGTGTAGGTGCTATAGCCCTTCAGAAGTGCCTTCGATGTTCCAGACATCTAGGAAACCAAGATCCCAGATCACTTGACCAAGGAGCTCACTCAGGCCGCCATGACCCAACCGCTCAAATACACTGCTGCAGTGAATGCTGCAGGGATCTCTTCAAATCTAATCAACGGGAAAACCTTGCTGTTCTAAAAGGTACATCGAGGATACGGAAGTAGGGAGATCTCCAAAAAAAGCAGGTGTTCAACTACAATGGCTCAAAGACTACAACTGACTAACTCTGTTTGGATATCAAAATTGGAAAAATGTTGTTCATTTTCAGAGCATGCTAGTTGTAAATACCATAGAGAAGACATGGGTCTTACTAAACCGTAAGATAATTCTTTATAATAATTCGCGCTGCGGTGCACGTGAACGCGTGTAGTGGTTGCCACGGCCATGCTCGTTATGTTAATGTTTGTCTGTGTTATGTCTGTCACCTGTTTCCCTGTCACGTGTCTTAAATGTTCCCACCTGTTCCCTGTTTTGATACCTCGTTAGACCCTGTATGAATAAGCTCTCGTCTGCCTGTCTAGTTTGTCCTTGAATGTTTGATGTTACATGTGGTCGCGTTATGGGTATAAGTTCAAAATAAATGTCTGTTCTTTTGAAACGGCTTGCGCCTGTGTCCTAATTCCGCTACATAACCGTGACACATGGGATCAAAGATGATGTGCAATCATAAGAAACCTTTGGTTACTAAACTTTGTTAGATGTTGATACCCTATCGATTTATAATGGGCCAATACCTAAATCGTGAAAAGGAGCGTAACCCTGGTTTCAGCCATTTTGGCTAATGCCACACCAAGAGCAGGTTCAGCTAAATGAGAGTAGGCATATAAAGAAAGCTACATATGCTTATCTGCCCCTTTATACAGGAAATAAATGCCCCTTCAGTCAGTTGGCGAGTTGGTGATGTCCTTCATTGTACTAGCAAGATCACACACAACGCAGAAGTAACTCCGTAACACTCAGGTAGAAACTTTATGCTGTTCTAAGACATGCCTCTTAATCCCAAATCTCAAACTGGGCTATTGTGAGATAAATAATAAAATAAATCAGCAATGTAGGACAGCTGCTACAAGAATGCCTATTATTCTACTTTCTTGTCCACAGCTGTGGGCAAGCCCCAGAACAACCTGGCCACTGAACCCTTGTGCAGCAGGGGACTGCAGGAAGCTGTGGTAGACCTGATTGGCTCGGAAGATAACAATTGCCACTGCAACCTGCTAATAATAAATGATAAGTAAGGGGGAGTGCTGCCAGTGGCAGGTGGTCTACTCTGCTTGACACACAGCTCTCATCATAACTATAGTTCAGGTTATGACAGAAACAGAGAGACAGGGCATGTTAGAGCATGCATTAGGCATGTTTCTTTTAATACTACTTAATCTTTATGTTAAAACATGTTTATTAGTTTGTCCTGAGCTAGACAAAAAATATATTGTTCATAAATCATAGTTCAGTTGACAAGTTGACATATATAGGAACTATATTTTCTGACTGTAGCCTTTTCTGTAAAGGCAGTGAGATTATATTAGCAGCTCTTTGATATTTTACAAGTCTGAATATCAAAAGAATGTTTGTGCAAAGTTTCTGAATAAAGCAATTGGATTGTATGGACTTGAATCTGTGAGGACTCACTTTGTGTTATACAGTACACACAAAGAAAACTAGGTCATCAGACATCCCACAAGTCAGAAACTTTGTCCCGCAAGGAAGCGGATAATTTAAAAAAGGTTTCAATTTGTCACTACAGAACATGTTTACAAGAACAGCACATAGTTAACATATCCAAATCTTAATGCAACTCTGATCAAGTGATATGTGTCAGCCTTAAAACTGGCACAGCCTAAATGTCTTTGGCCTCCTATCCAGACTCAATAAGGTGAGTAAGCAAAAAGGCACTTTATCAGTAGAAGTCTTGTGCAGTTACTTTGTCATCTCCCCTGACCAGTTAGCAATCTGGCAGAAACTATAAGTATCTCTCCCCCAAATCCTTCTTCTTCCACTCTACTGATATCACTCTGTGTCAGATCAACGCTAACAGAGCTACTGTATATTTCTTGATCAGTGTTGCATTAAGACTGGAAACAATTTGCATTGTTGTCACTATATGCTGTTCTTGTGAACATTCCAGACATATTAGCCCAGCTCTATAAAACTGAGTGTATGTAAATGTTAGACAGATGGTTATGATTTAGCAGCATGACTCAGAGATGATAAAGAAGCAGAAGGGTGGCAATGTCTCAGATAGAGGCCCTAGCGTCTGTCAGATGATACCACAAGTGTGTGTGTAAGCTCACAAGTGCATCAGTTGATGGCAAGAGAGAACTGAATGATTGACTTGCCCAAATGATGTCTCCTTGAACAGCTGTGCCAACTCCAAAACTTTCAGTCAGGCACAGAGATTAAGGACATGAAGGCTTTCTGACACTGTTAGTGGCAGTGGCTGGACCAGAACACCAGTGCTTTAAGGTAATGTGAATTTTCTAAACACCTGGATACATATTTTAGCTCAAATGAATTACCCAGATGCAACCATCTGGTGTCTCTGATCAGATTAATTGATGTCTCATGCATAAAACTATCCACTTTATTACTTGTTAACAGCCTGTGTCACTTTGTTTCTGATGAAATCTCTGAAAGGAAAATAAAATGAGAAGTAAAAAACACTAATTAAAGTGAGATGAATATGGTTCAGTAAAAGTCAGAATTTATTTATTTATTTGTTTATTTTGCTTGTGCATCTGCATGATGTGGCATGTCTAATGTCTCTCTCACTTTCTCTTATTCTCTCTATTTCTTTTATTTTTTATTTCTCTTTCCCTCCAAACAAATGGTGTCCAGAGTCTCTTTCTATGCTCCAGGGATTATGCAAACAGCTGGGAGTGGTGGTACTGTGGTACTCTGGTATTGTTTTACTTTGTTGGAAAATATAAAATAATAAGATTGACAGTGGCAGTAGCAGACAAACTGACTTGATCGATTTTATTAGGATGAAGATGGAGCTTTATTAGGATGAAGATGGAGCTTGAATGACACTTATTCATTTTCTGAATGTGTGCTCCAGATTTCTGAGCTGCTCATTTCTCCTTGAAAGCTGCTGCCCTTCACAATTTTAGAAAGCAACTGTGGATAACAGTGACAACTCTTAGTAACTGTGGAATAAACACTAATTTTGATGAATTAGTCTAGATTTTGTTATGGCAGAATGAGCACACAAGGCTAGCTTATTATTGACTTACTGAAATAAATACATCATTACATCAGCACCATGAGCTGTTTGCCTCATTGAAGCTCTCATCATTGCTCTAGATATTTTTAGCAGGTTCTATTTAGCCCACAATAGCTTCTGAAATAGAGAGGAATAAAAGAACTGTGACAGAAAAGAGGATTCTATTGAGCTTAATTGACTTCCTCTGTTCTCTTCTCTCTCACTGTCACGAGCGCAGCGGAAACTGGACACATGCACGAAGCTTTTCTCAAACACTTATTATCACACAGAACTGAATGCATGAACTAACACGACAGACAGGACACGCCGTGATAGGCGTGCTAAACACACAAAATTGAAGACAACAGAGGACGGAAACAGGCGGGTATTTAAACACATAGAAATCAAGGGGAGACAGACAAGGAACAGGGGGTAACATTTAACATAACTCACGTGACAGTGAAAACTAAACACATACAACAGAAACGCGTGGTCTCGCACGTGGCGGCTGTCACCGTGGCGACCGCCATGCTATGTCACACGCACGGCCGCATGTATGACACTCACACACACATACACACACATACAACTGGCCCCTTCTCAATTCCATGCCCTTATTAACACTATGGTCATATGACTCATGCCAGGAGATGTGGATTTTGTGGTCTCTGAAGCTTTAAATGTTTTGTCTATAAAAACACAAAGTTTAAAAAATATTGCAACCTGAGCTCCCTGCTTGGTTGCTCCACAGGTGGTGAGGCGACAGGCGGGAGGACATTCAATCAGTGACACTCTCTGTACAAAGTAAGCAGGAGTACAATAGGTTAAGATCTGAGAACATTGGTGAAATGACAAAAATAGAGATCAAATAGTGATGAGTTGTAGCGGAAGTGTGTACTTTGTTGTTGTTGTTTGTTTATCCATTAATAAGACCTCCTTCCTCCATTAGGGCAGCCAGTGAGTCGATAACAGCTGAACTTGATAAGCCTCCAACTTTGTCCTACTCAGACTTGCACAACAATAACACAACCTTGAAAAATTGTCATTATCCTCACTCCTTCAGCCACGGACTCAGAGACAGCGCGAAGTAATGAATGATATCATCTGTTTTGCCATTTAGCTTGGTGAAGTCATGTCGTGCATTCCCTTTAGGTCTAAGCCTTGCTTTTGTGTGTGTTTCAAGTTCCTTGTTTTGTGTCCGAGTTTGACCTATGCCTGTTATTCTTGGATTTCTGATCATGGAGTTGTCTTGTACTTCCTTGTCTGCCTGTGTTTAGACCACTGCTATGGACTGTGACTATGATTTCTGAATTACAATAAAGATCACGCTGAGTTTACACATTTTGCGTCAAGTGCTTGTACTAGCACTTCCGGGTTATCTACACCTGTTACACATCATGAACTCTCACAGTATATAAACACTCAATTTGTACGAACACATTGTGAAGTCTTGCACCTCCTGAGTGCATTTCTGAGCATTGTTATACTAGTATTGTTATTCTGGTTATCGACTCTAGCTTTGTTCTTCGTGTTTGTGATTTTGCTTTACCCTTAGGATTTGTTCGATATTGATTGCTCTGTGTATGACCCACCGCTACGTTTCTTACTACGAACTCTGCCTCACAATTTCAATAAACTCTGCTATTGGAGCTTATCCATTTGTGCAGTCGGATCATTACACTTACACATCAATAACACATAACCTTATATGAAAATAGCAATTATCCTCACTCCTTCAGCCACAGACTTTGTGGCAGCGTGAAACAATTAATGTCACATTCTCACTTAATTGTGATATTCTTGCCTTAATGACAATTATGCAATTATGGACTGAAGATAATCTATATAAAAAGAAACCCAAAAAAGTTTTAGCCCCTTTAACCCTTTCCTGTCGACCCATTCACTTTTCAGGAAAAGGCATTAAGGGGTTTGTGGTTGATCTTTTTTTTTTATATTTACCCATTTCCTGTCTGAGTGGAACATTTCATTTTTTGGTGCTATATGACATTCTCATACCAAAAGGTTTCTTGTGTGATCATGTTACATAGTAGATATATAGTATCCATATTATTAAGAAGAACTTTTATTCATTCATTCAATAACCGCTTTATCCTGATTTTTAAATATTGGCTTTAAGATTAAAAATGCTTGCGCTTTGCCATTTATGCTGCTAAAATGCTAGACAAGATAAAGGTAAAATCTTCTCTACTTACTATTTTGTGGTACCATTTAATCAGTTGTGATTATAATTGAAACAGAAAAGCACAGCAATAATATTCAAAACAACAAAACATTTTTTATCGTATCTCTTTTACAATTTCTCCTTTATCCAGGCTGAGATACACAAAAGGCATGCTGGAATGCATGCTGAGACTGAGGCATCTTCAGGAACAAAGGACAGGTAAATCTGAGCATCAGCAAGGCAGTGATAAAAGAAACCATGAGAGTAGATGACCATTCCAATGAGGTGGTATACAGTGAGGAGAAATATAAATATACTTTTCAAGTGCTAAGTGCACCTGGCTAATTATCAAAGCAATGCAGAACGGCAGCAGTCAGCATGTACAACTAAACCGAAGCAAAGTTTGTTTTTACCTGAGCTGGGCCAATGCCAAACTAGCTACCGACAAGTCTCGGAACAAGTAAGAAAACAAGGTTACAACACTGACCAAACGCATAGCTGTTAAATGCTTTTCTAATGACAGCCACTGGGGGTGGAAGACTTTTATGATATAAGCCAAATGAAATAACTATTGTGTGAAACAGGAAATGGAGGTGATCAATATAGCCTAGAGAGAGATTATGGGACTGTGAGAGATGGAACATGGAAGAGAGGAAAAGAGGGAGGAAGAAAAAGACACAGAAAGAAGAGAGCAACCCAGCTCTTCTGATATTTGTTTATCTCAAAGAAGGAAAAAACAGAGCAGTCTGAGTGTCTGCAGTGATTAGGATTAGGAGCTAGAGAAAGAGAAGAGAGGAGACGATAAGAAATTTGTGAAAGAAGACAGAGGAGATGGGAATTCTCCTTCTACTGAACAATATAAGACAGAGTGCAATGTCCTGTATACATTTCTGAACACTGAATACATCAAAAGATCTCATTTACAAACAGTTATTCAAAATCCTTACTGTGGCAATTATGAACTGAAGAACATTCAAGTGATGATCAGCACCATTCATTCAATATGATAACAAGATTTACAATAATGGGGCACTTTCTGAAAATCATAGGGCTGTTATGCCTGGAGGGAAGCAAAAGTGCTGAAACAGAAATACAAGAATGTAAAGAAACACCAAGAATAAAAACAATTAAGGTACAACAAATCTGTCACGCGCGGCTGAGCGCGGGATATAGAGTGGCAGTCGCCATGCGCTTGTGTTTTTGTTTCGTTGTCTTTGTCACGTGAGTGCTGTTAAATGTCCCCAGCTGTTCCTTGTTCGTCTCTTGATTATTAAGTGTTTAAATACCCTCTTGTTTCCGTCCTGTGTTGTCTCTCGTTGTGTGTGGATGACGCCTGTCGCGGCATGTGTTTTTGTTTGTGTACACCGATCTTTGTTTGTTAAATAAACATGTTAAAACGCTCAAGGAGAAGCCTCGCGCATGTGTCCTCGCACTCACGCCAGCACACCGTGACAGAACGAGAGACCCAAGAGAAGGACGCAACGAGACTTACCGCGGAGGAAATCCGGGCGGAGCTCGCGGAGCACCAGCGCTGGATGGCAGAGCTTGCCCCCTTTGTAGCGCTGGCCGCCGCGAGCAAAAGACCCATCCGCGCCGGGGAAGCAGAGGGCTGGCGCCTCGTCGGCCAAGAGAGTATGAAGAGGCAGGAGCGAATGAACAGCCTGGCCGCCCGCAGTTAACTAGGGCGCACCAACTCGCCCTCCCCCCATCGCGCCGCCCCAACCCGGGTCGCCCCCCTCCCACAACTCTTGTGGCACACTTCCTCCACAACTCGGCAGGGCAGCCGCCAGTGCAAAGGGGGTAAAATGATGAGTGGCCTGATGAGTGGCTTTGAGCCCCGTCATCTGTCCGTGTTCTGCTTCGGGGACGTCGAGTAGTACCTGCATCGCATTTCCCTCCAGTCCCAAGCTCAGCTGTGTCGCCGTTGTCTCTGCCGACCACTTGAAGAATTGCCTTGTAGAGTTCCCAGGGGCTTTTGCTGTTGTAGCGGGGCAGACATATGATCCAACCTCCTGGCCAGTTCTGAGTGCTTGCTGTCGGAATGGTTCGCCGCCCGCTGCTGGCGAGTCCACTTCCATGACTGTCATTTCCTTCCCTCGGCGGTCACTAGTGTGTCCAACACTCTTAGGAGTTGCTGGATTTCCTCCAGCTGGCTTGACCCATCCCACTTCTGACATCAGTGTGACGTCGACGAAGAAGAGGCATGACCAGGAAGCATTTTAAAATCAAGAAAATATATTTGGCAAACACACTTTTACAGCACCGAACACTCATTCCAACAAACAGGGGATTCTTTTACACAAATAACAGGTGGCCGTGAGGGCTCACGGGTATGCAAATGCACAGCCACTACATTTGGTTGAGATTGGAAAATTACATTCTGCTACTGGACATTTTTGTTTTTTCTGTGTTTTTAGATTGCAACAGAACAGCTAATTCTTAAAAACCTTGTCTGTCAACATGTGCCCCCAAATCCATCTTCATGAAATACAATGTTTGTTAAAGAGGGTCCTGGAGAAAACCAAGAAGCTGCAAGAAACATCAAGACAGTCACAAAAACAATTAAGGTTCCCTTAATCTTATAGAGCTGGGAGTCATTATGCAGGATATCATACAGTTATGGAACATAGCAGTCACAAACACTTACCATGCCTTATTTACACCAGCTGTTGTAAATATTCATAAATTCTGGAGCTGCAGGATATCACAACACATTTTAGGAGCGCATCATCTTGTGCATCAAGATCAAGCATTCCGGGTTATAAAGACCATTAAGAAAATTATTTGTCCAGCAGATCACAGACATCAGTAATAGAATAGTCAGTAATACAATATATATCAATATTAAGCACACACAATGTTGTTATTGTGGACACCCAAAAAGATCATCAGTCTCATCTTTTAAAGTGCCTTATTTTGGCCAAATTGGAAAGCAATATAGCATTCTTGATACATAAATTATGATAATATCAGAAACTGTAATAAAAGGTTAGGTTATGATAGTAATAACATCATAAATGGAGGAAACAATCTGTCACCATTAGCAGTTTATGACAGCTTTAAATCATGAACCCAAACTGTTAATCCATTGCATTTTTGGTCAGTTATTTTCATTACCAAGTGTGCTCTTAGAACAGATTTGGATTACTCACTATTGAAGTTTGTCAAGAGGTCAATGAAGGCACTAAAAGCAGAATTGGCATTACCTTGAAGTTATTACTCTGATAAGGAAAAAAAGAAATTGTTTGTCAACATACAGTATTAGTTTTTATTATGAGTCCAGTGTAGTACAGGACAATGTCTCAGCACTGTCACTAGACACATACCTAGGACCTACAACCCATCCATAAACACACACATTTGCTTTTACCAAAGCAATACAACAAGCCAAAAAATGGTTTTGCATGTCATCAGTTTTTCCCAGACTTTTGATTAAAACCTTTCTACAGGCAGTGGCTGAAGCTGTGGAAGTGCTCCAGCCGTGACATTAGCAAAATTAAACATCCACCTTTCATGTCCATGCTGAGTGCAACTAGAATTGATTGATCAGTCCATTTAATCATTTTGAATTCAAAAGAGCCTTTCTAAATCTAACATTTGAGACCACCACTGTTTTTCTAAGGTATGGCTAATTTACTTGTGAAAATGTCCAAAATGCCCAATGATCCCATGATCGAGCATATTTATTGAATCTGTATCAAGGCTAAAATAGAGGCAGATCTTCTGAGCCTGTAGTGTAGGCTTACTTCTTCAGCAATTCCCTGATAATGCTTTGTGACAGTATAATATTTTTATTTAAAAAAAAATTTTGGTCTGCGAGCACAGGGAATGGCATCAGTCATAGGGATATATATATATAAATGTCAGGAGCCCAGAGAAATATTACCCCCACACACCCAAACACTGTCTAAATCGCTCACTCACTCATTCAGTACCGTTTGTTCCCCTTCTCATTAAACTTTTTTCAGGCAACCAGAATGTGATGCACAACCCACTGTATGCCTATATGTAGAGTACAAACATCAGGTGAAGAAGCCAACAAGAATGGAGCCCGAATACATTGTAGCACACAATCGTATGGGCCTTAATAGGATATTCATATGCTAAGAAAATATCACTAGATTAAATAGTGAGGTGCTGAAATTAATATAACACTAACACAACAACAGTCATCAGGTCCATAATTAAAAGCAAGAGAATCATATAGGACTATTTTAATCACTCTTCTATTCCACAAGTAGGCTTACTTAGTGTTTAGTACTGCATGACTGACCAACAGAGATAATACACACATTTACTTTTACATATACTGTACATATCTTCACGTATAAGCTGAAGACAACAAATGTTTCTTGTGTCACACATATGCTCAACATAAGGTATTATGGTGCTTTCTAATGCTATGTCTGACTTCCACCTTCCTTTCACTCCTTCTGCAATTGATAGCTTAATAGCTTCTCTTTCGGTTCACTTCAACACAAAACCTTTCCTTTGGCTGAGGCTTGAGGACATTTCATTCTACTGTATTTCATAAAACCTCTGTAACCCAAATGTTGACCAACATCTTTCTCTAAGGCCAGGATACTCTATCTGATATCAAGAGATTTACATGTGTCATTTCCAGACTGGAAATCTAATCTGGGCTGGAATTCAGATTTGCATCAGTGTTGCAGTATTTCACATCACCTAAAATTGAATATGGCCCACCCTTCAGGTCTACGACGCTCTGCATTTATCATAATGATCAATAAAACCATATATTTCTAACCATCTTGCAGCAGGCAACAGAAAGTAAAGAATTTGACACAAAGTGCCTGAAAAAATTAGGGATACCTAGCTTTTTAAAATGTTTTTAATGAATGGGCATTGTGTTAGCTGATTTTCAGTAACCTAGCTTATTAAATGCTAACCAGATTTTTTGAGAAAAACACAATCAGAAGTGTAAATATTTGCAATTATAACTTTAAAAAGGTAATTAAGCTATACATTCAGCAAAAAATTTCCCTTAGCAGCTATACTGCTGCACACACATTCTTCACATAAACAGTTTTTCAAGGCATTCCTCAGAGAAGTTCTGTATGTCTCTTGCAAGACAAATATTTGGGAACCTTTCTCAAATGTTTTGATCTAATGCCCTGTTTACACATGGTATTAACATGCATCTCGAGTGATCGGATCACAAGTAGTCAGCACTAAGTTTAACGCGTGTCAAACGCGTGTCGGAGACGCATTGTGATCCGATCACTCAAACCACACTTTGAGGTGGTCAGGGACGTATATGGCCACATTGCATATGTAGTGTAAACGGTAATGTGTCTCGATGCGTCCCGGATAACATCGAAGGACCTCCCAAAATGGAAAATACATCATCATTCCTTCTTCAGCTCCTCTCTCATTTGTTGCATTAGTTGGCTTTGTCCGTTCAATCTAAACATTTGAAGCCCATACAAGTACATAAACAAGAGTTTGGGGGACATTTTGTCTAGCTGATGCAGCAAAGACTGATGTAGTAAATGTGCGGAGCCATTTGACCCTCAAACGGAAGGGTTGTAAGTCACAAACTCTGATCACTCGAGACGCATGTTAATACCAGCTGTAAACAGGGCCTAACTCCTCTCAGAGGAGCTCAATTGATTTAAGATTGGGTGGCTGGGCAGGCCATTCCACTACAGGCAGCATTGCCTCCTTCTTCTCCAAATATATTTTTCAATGCTTTTAGGGATGTTAAAAATCTAATATTTATCAGAGAATAAAAATATAAAAAGCAAGGTGTCCTTAAACCTTTGATGTGCATTCAGGTCGATAGGCTGCAGTTCTAGAGCAGGCAACAGTGTAAAATAACATGGGTGGAGTGTATTGACTTGCTGAATACAGAAATCCAAAATGGGCCTAGGTTATGTACAGAGAAAATACTGACTCATAACCAGAGAAACTCACATTTTACAAAAAGCTTGTTTTTGGAAAGCATTATTGACTGTATTATGTTGCCCATTGCATTGGCTACACTGAACACTGCAATTTGGTCTGTCTGACATTGACTATCTTTCAAATAAGTCTGTTATTAAGACAGTCTCAAATAAATAGCGGGGTGTTGTTTTCCTTTAGGAGGGTAGTAATTCTCCACGGTGTTACTGTTTTTATGCAGCATGGAGTTATCACCGTGGGTCCTCTTAAAGTTAACAGTCTTGTTTTACCTGCTGTTGTGTGATTACATATAAACTGAGTCAAACTAGTCATGAATGGCTGTTTGATTGCTTGCTCGCTCCTTCCTTTGCTCTTCCTCCATCTCTTTATCTCAGAGGACAGCAGGGTAGCAGCAATCATAAACCTGCTGTCTGTCATTTGCCTCTTATACGGGTCTATTGTTAGCTCAGTGCTCTATCCAAATCGTTGTGCAAATTAGGAAGACACAAATTTCAGACAGCTGAAAATCTGAATTGAAGGATTAAAAGGTATCAGATAAGATGAATAATTTTTCCTTATCAATCCAAGACCAAGGAGACAAGAGAAGAAGTGCAAATGATACACGATAATATATCTAAAGGCGTACATACAAGTACAATTATGTTGACCACCAGTTTGTACTGTTTTGGTTGCAAAAATAAAAAGTAGAGCTAAAATTACTTTTCCTTTTAACCTTTAACTATACAATTTATCCATAATTCAACTAATTGCAGAGCTATTAAAAAGAATTTGCAAAAATGTACAGATATTTGTGTAGTCATAGGCTTCCAGAGGCCTTTGTCAGCATTCTTACTTTTGTTTAACCATGTCCTCCATGTTTCACATCAATGTAAAGGGTTAGTTGACTTATCAAAAAGCAAATTTATTAGCATGCCTTGACTAAAGGCCAGTTCACACCGGATGTGTTTCTGAAGCGTCACACGCAACAGACACGCTTCCAAGATTATGCAACCAGTAGTTGCATTCAAAAGCAAAATAATGCAATTAATGTTTTATTTATGAAAATAAAACATTAATAAACTCTATTTGTTATAGATAATGCTTTATTGTTAAGTTATTGGATGCAGACAAAAAATGCAGACAAAAAATGAGAGTTGTGTCATTGTGTCACGCACGCGGCCACGCACTTGTGCTTTTGTTTTTCTTGTCTTTGTCCCGTGATGTGATTGTCCCCACCTGCATGTCGTTTGTTAGTGATTATTAAGTGTTT
>JAOUQW010037328.1:0-18326 GCA_028565825.1 Olivaichthys viedmensis | reverse complement strand
GAATCAATTTCACTGTACTGTACTTGTATATGTATATGTATATGTGACAATAAAGGAGCATTCTATTCTATTCTATTCTATTACAGCACCGCTATGGCAGTACTTAATGTGGTATCAGTATCAAGGTTGATTTTGGTATCGTGATAACACTACATGTCAGTGAGATTTCTTTAATGCTATTTTGCATCGAATGTTTATCTCTAAGGTAATGCATGCACTAGAAGCTTAATCTGTTTTGTCTTGAATCACTAAACCATAATTACAGTATAAGCGGCCTTTATAAACACCATTCCGAGAAACAGAAATAAATCCAACCTCTTCTGGCAACCTCCACCCTCACTGACCTTATAAAACCCTCAGAAAATGAATTCATATTGACTGCAGCAAATGGTCACCGCTGGACAAAATTCAATTATTGTGCACAGGTTCAAAACCACCATATTTATTTTGTCCTGACTCCATCACACACATGGGCTCCAGGCTGCGTTTAGCCCCCATGGGCAGCACTAAGAGCTGATTTTATGTTCACCTAGAGTGACTTTGGACTGCAGTTATGGAGCAAGTCACCTAGCAGTGAACCCTAATCTGACTAGCACTGACAGTGCCTGTTCTAGCCTTACCAGGGCCCTGAGCAAAATTCTGTTTGTGGCCCTTCCTACCTGTACCATAGACATACATCTTCTTACCCTCCCTTATTACAATCTGCTCTGCTGTGTAACTAATTGACTGTGAATAAACATATAGAGAGGGTGAGTGGGCAATTTCAAACAAATTTTAGTGCTTTTAGATTCAAGAACTGAAAAATTGACAAATACACTTAGTGGCCACTTTATTATGTACACCTACCTTTTATCTACACATATGGGCCTTATATCAAATACACTTACCATATAGGTGCACTTTGTAGGTATTCAATTTCTGACTGTATGTCACTATATGCAATTGTTTAGCCTCCGTTAGACCATAACTGACAAGATGGGTTTTGGACTATTCCAAGCACAGCAGTGACATGTTATATGTGGAAGCCTAATCTTTTCCCCACTGCCCCCTTCAGACAAAGACAGGTAACACTCACATTATGGCCTTCTTCATTAGCAGCTGTTGCTCCTGTAGATGTGCAGCATTATCTTCCCCCTCGATCTGGTGAGGGTGGTTTCTATGACAACAGAAAGCAGACAGAACAGGGAAAGGGTGTGAAGTCGAGAATAACACAGAAACGGCACACCTCAAAGCCAAAATGTGAGTTTGCAAGTTTCAGGGTGCATTTTTTTTTCCATCTACACATTAAAAATCATCTATACATCCATTGTGTATTTGTTGCATCTTTGTGGTGGCTTAAGTATTTTAAATGCAATCATACAACAACTCTTACCTCTCCATCTTGAATCCTTCCAGTCCTTCACCACTGCGATCGCAGAAGCGATGGTACTTGCGTCCTTCATCCTAAAAAACAAACCCAAACAAATCAGCTTTTACACAATGATGAATAAAGTAATCCCAAGTTTTCACTTGAGGAAACATGTTCAGGTTTTCCTTCTACATCACCCCCAAATCATTTAACCCAGCTGAGAGGTTACCCATCTCAACTTGCAGAAGCAGAAGCAGAATGCTATAGAATAGAATAGAAATAGAAAGCTTCTTTATTGTCACATATACATATACATATACATATACATATACAAGTACAGTACAGTGAAATTGATTCTTCGCATATCCCAGCATGTTGGTAAGCTGGGGTCAGAGCGCAGGGTCATCCATGATACATGGCTGACCAGGAGCAGGGAGGGTTAAGGGCCTTGCTCAAGGGCCCAACAGTGACAGCTTGGTGGAGGTTTGAACCCACGACCTTCTGATCAGTAGTCCAGTGCCCTAACCACTGAGCCACCACTGCCCTCTCTATAAGCAGGTACTGTCCTATCTGTGATGTGTAGACTTGCGTCTCTGTGCTCACATCGTTACAGTGTGGTTCATTCCGGAGTTCTAGAGAATATCAGTAACTTCTGGAGAAGATGCAATCCTCAACTGGAAATAAATTCAACCTGGGGAACTGGAGTAATAGGCTGAAAGTGGACCCTTGATTTTGATTTCAAAAGTGTGTGCAAGGACAGTGGCATCTCAGTGGTTAAGGTTGTGAAGTTTGTGAGATCAAATCCCAGGAGCCACTGTTGGGTCCTTGAGCAAGACCTTTAACCCTCAACTGCTCAGCTTTATGCTTGGATTTGATTCTGCCCTTGTAAGTCGCTTTGCATAAAAGCATCTGCCAAATGAATAAATGTAAATTGGTAAGACGGTTAAAGTAAGTGTTCTCTAGTTCCAGTCCTAGAGGACCTGAGCACTGTAATTTATTGCTTTATCGTCTCTAACATATATACGATTTAGAGAGATGAATAAGGTGCATTCGAGAAAGCAAAACACTAATCTGAGAAGTTCAGTGGTATTCCAGGATTAGAATAGAGAAACACTAGTGTATGCCCTCATGAAAGGAATTCATATCTGCAATCCCAGCCATTCCTGTATATTCTTCTACACTCTTCCATTATCTTGTATAAACAGGTCAGACCTCAGTCCTGAGTGTATAGTGGGATTCATTCATACCCACGACCTTGCAAGAGAAAAGCTGAAGCCAGATGCAGTCAAGTTATTCTATGAAACTGATCTTTCTCCCAGTCTCTATGAAACACTCTCTCAAAGCCTGAACACGCTGACATTGATTGAACGTCAACACCCACATTCCCCAAGCGAAGGGTATACCAGATAAAAAAACAAGTAAGAGAGAGAGTGTGTGTTTTGTATGTGAACAAAAATCTTATCTCATAAGAAAGAGATGGAGAGAGAGAGAGGAAGGGAAGATGAGTTAGGCATGATTAATATGCTGTCCTTCTTACCATTTCCAAGTACCGTCCATAATTACTTTTACTTCACAAGCATTCAAACCAACCAACACATTAAAATGCACTAATCAGAAATCAGCTTTGTAGACTTTCTGTTGACACTTTGAGACACTATGCAACAGCATTTGTGGATGTGCAGCCAGTATACTCAGTTTTTGTTTAAAAAACAGTCATTCTGCTCCAGGGAATATCAACCAGCACAATCTAATCCGAGCCGTGATGTTATCGGCTGTGTTTGGCCTGGGGAAATCTTGGATTGAGGAAAGAGTTGTATCTGTAAGGACAGACATTAATTGGAACACTGGAAATCAATTTACATGAGCAGCACTGGCAGTGTGACATTATACAGCCCTATAGTTTCAAGTTAGTCACATTCTACGAGAGTTCACTTTCGAGTGAACAAGCCTTTCCCTCTTCATAACATGTGAAAGTTGTCCTGGTTTTAACTGCAGTGTTGTAATGGAGCTGGTTGCTGGCTCTTCTGTGCATTTAATTATTTACTTTCCCCTGCATCCAGAAAGTTAAACTTTATGTTTTGCCACCTTGCAACTGATAGTGTAGAGAAAGACATCCTTACAGGTAGTTAGTTAGTTAGTTCGCCAGCTAGCTACAAAAGTTAATTTGCCTAACCAATAGCTCATCTGTGTTGTTTTATGGTAGCTAACCGTAGAACAGTTACAAAATAACATTTATGAAAAGATGGTTTTGTATGAGCATATTAAAGATTATACAGCATGTCTTAATTGCATCTCTTGTTGGTTCTACCTCATCAATTCCTACCTCAATTGATGTTGTTAGAATAATGCAGTATTGTATATTAAAGTGTTTAAAGTATATTATAGGTGCAGTCTACGTTATGAATGATAGGAGAAGGGGAAAAAATATTAAGCCAATTTCCTTACCAATGAGTATTATAACATTAACAAACCCCCTGGTTTCAACAGCATATAACTTTTAAATAATAGCATCTATGCACACAAGCCAGCTAAACTTGAGTGAGAAAGTTGCAAGTGAGGTTTATGAGGTGCCTTGCATTTGTAAAGACAAACATTATGCAAATGTTTATTTTATTTTATTGAATATAATAATAGAAAACACCAAACACACACATGGAAAGAGAGAAGCCTAAAAATCGTGTCAGATAATTAAGACAAGTCCAAGGAATAGTGATTACAGCATATTCACCTTAAAAATGGTCTTTATATGTGCAGATGTCAAATAAGATCATATCATATTTGATCCCATATAAATGTAACTTATAACTGCAAATGAAATACATTTCCATTTATAATTGTAAACTTGTTTAATGGACAAATTACAAAATCATCACCATAACCATATAAACACCATAAATTAAACATGCATCTGTTTGGGCTGTTTCAAATCTTTCTGACTTTGTGCCATTACCACATTAAGCCAGTTAAATGACGTATGATGACAAATATTTTGGTTCCAGTTTATTAGAAACAATTGAGGGTAGAGAAAATATGTCATGCCTGAGTGGCCAGAGAAAGAGTCTCTTTTAGCAGACAGAGAGATGTTATCAAAAAGCTAGGGAGAGGTTTTGGAGTCAAAAATAAATCATGACAATCATGTCATTTGCATTATAAATGCAAAATCCCTGGGCTATTGCCATGATCATTATGTGGAAAAGTATTTAGGATGCATGGGAAGCGGATTTAAGCCACTTTTTCCGAGTTTTCTGACTTTCCTACACTGTCTCAAATGATGTTTATGTCAAAGTTTCTTTACAGCAATCATTAGAATTTTGTATATACTCAAGTGCAATTTTGTGGGCCACCACATTAAAACCAGTATTGTAGAACTACATTTGTCCAAGTATTAATCACCTCTACAGAAACAACCCTGGCTTTTACAGAAGGTGTGTTATTATAGCAGGTGGTTATGAAATTATGAAATATAAAACCTGTCATTTGATCAGTGAGTAGATAAGGGAAATGCCTTTAGGTCATTTTTAATGAAAACAATAATTTATTGGGATTTATTGGCTCATAAAAGGAGAAAATAGGAGTGGTTTTAAGCATTATAATTCAAAGTAGTGATGGCAGATTGTGTCTGCATTATAATAATGACTTTGCCTCGCCTAACATCCTTGCTGGGCTTGACTTAGGTTTTGTTCACTTGTAAAACATGGCAAAAAGCTTCTGCACTTAATGGACCCAGGTACAAAGAAATATGACAGGTATGGTTATTATATGGTGCAGGGATAAGAAATGAGGTTAAGTCCTTATTTCTGCAGCAGCCCAACTTTATACTGTCTAAATCCACTTGCCAAAAGATACAGTGAAATACACATATACACACACACACACACATACACACACACACACACACACACACACACACACACACACGGTTGTAGAATGAAGGTAAACAAGGTTTTGTAAGACATGGATGCCATGGCACAGAGGTTACATATTCAATTATTTAAGCGTGGCACAGGAGAGAAGAGAAAGAGAAAAGGAGAGAGGCGGGACAAATGGTAGAAACTCAAGGATGCAGCACTCACCGGATGAGAAGCATGAGAAGGAAAAGGTCAGTATGAGGATTGCAGGGCTTTCCCCAAGTTGAAAATTTAAGCTAGGCTGCCAGTAAGTGTTTTTTTGTCCAACTAAATGGAACATACCAGATTGATTTTTTTTTTATTTACTTAAAAATGTTAAGCCTTTATTGGCTGCAGTGTGTGTGTATGCGCAGACTGCTAACTGGTAGAAAGCACTGAGTGACACTTTACACTTACTACAGTCGGCTGCCTACCACCACTGCAGTGTCCCCTTACTGTACCTCCACACACTTAGCTAACACACCTCCTTGCTATTTGCTCATGTTAGCTAGCTAGCAACATCTGCACTGTCTCTGCGAGGTTATAGAAAATATTAGCATGGTTACTTATAACCAATAAGATTACTATCATTACAACTATTTCATAACCCGCTAAACGAGAGTCACATGTTTAAATTTCCACACAAATACATTTTTTCATCTGCTGCTACAAAAATGCTGACACCTCTGCCAAAAATCATTGCCTTAAAACAAAAAAAAGCAGGGAATACAGTGGATTAAGCTTAATAAGTGTGTGTTTATGTTTTTGTGTGTGAATAATATGTTTATGTTTGTGTGTGTGTGTGTGTGTGTGTGTGTGTGTGTATTGTACAACACAAGTACAATATAGAGAAGGGCATTGTGAATCCGTACCATAAAGTCCTGAGATGAGTCATATGGCCAAAATGTTTCATATTACACACAAACACTCCTGAATCAGTATACATATACCTTTATAACAGCTATAAAGGACCTCAGACCTCTGGTGAAGTTAAATGGACATTGACACTTCAAATTGTTAGCTCCTAATTGTTTCCAGTCATAAAACAAAGGTACTTTAAAGGCAGACAGCACTGAAATGTTAAAGCAGCAACACAGCACTAGAAAAGAGCTTAGGAGGAAATTACATCCATACAAAGCCATTTTGTGATGTCTCTAAGACAACTGTTGTCACGATGTAGCGGAGAGGCAGGACACTGGCGCAAGCCATTCAACATATAAACATTTATTTTAAACACAAACTAAACATCTACACACAACATGACATCAAACACAACAGAAGACAACTTGAGACAGAAACACGGGGATACTTAAAGGGAACACAAATAAGGAACAGCTGGTAATAATTAACACAATCAGACAGGGCAGACTAGACTAACACAAGAAAGTTCGGAAATCACACGCAGCATGCGTCGCCGTGGTAATCGCCACGCGAGGCGGCGTGCACGGATATGGCTAACAACTGTCAGCCATATCAATTCACCAGTCACGCCTGAAGTCTGACAGTGTCTGTAAGAATATTACACACACACTTCTTTGGCCTTCTGAAAAATACACATATTCTGTTCCAACACCACTGAGCTGTACCAAATACCAAAAATAATGCCTGAACATACAGCTCCTTGAACAGTACGAGAAGGTAATTCAGTGTGTAACTGGAAGACATTTTTTATTAAAAAATATGCCATCTTTAGTTATGAGCACCAGAAAAATAACTCTACACACAGTTTTTTTTTATACTCCAAATGGACATACTATATAATATTTCTATATTATAGAGTATTTCTATATTCTATATTTCTATATAATATACAAATCAGGTCACACTATTGATTAGGGTAGCATTTTCACATTTCAAAATATATATTGTAGCTATTTACTATAAAAAGTCCCTGTTTTGCTATTAAAGTCTTGCAATTACATCTCAATCTACCTTACTGATAGATGTTGTTTAGCCATGTTGTTTAACGACAATTTTAACAAATTTAGCTGTCACAAAAATATGCAAAATAGAATACTTTTCCATTAGCTCTCTTCAGGCCAATCATATGTTCTTGACCATACAGACCATCACATCACACCCCTATACTACAGAATGTATGAACAAGTTTATAACAGAGTGAGTTCTAATTTCTCAGTTTTGTGGCTGTTGGCCACATTTCTTGTTTGTAGGTGAAGGAAAAATACACTGGCCAATATCCTTGTGATGGTAAAGATTATTCATCAGTGGTGTTTACTTTACATATATACACATATACCTTACATATACACATAATACACATAACTGGCGTATGAACAGCCAATTTCAGGCAATTCAAGACCAGAAAATTCCACAATAAAGAAATGGGAGTTGGACTTACAGGGGTGCTGCTGTCTGATAGGGTGGTCATGCTCACTGAAGTGCTCATCTTGTCTGAGGAAGAGAGCGAGGGAGGAGAGGGGCTCCGCTTTTCCAGGATATCCTGTCCTTGCAGGAAGTCTTGCCAGGTATGCTGGACGCTGTCAATCAAATCAATTTATGACCAATGGTAATAATTCCATTGAAGGCAAAACATGGCTCTTAATTTTACAGTATCCTAGTATAAATCATTTCTGATACAAATGGAAATTTAGATCTTGTTTACTGGTACAAAAGGGTCTTTAAAGGGGTATTTAATCAGCAATAAAAAATAATTGGTAAGCCTAGTTTTTGCCCGACAACAGTCTGCTGAACAGGCATTCGAGAAGTTGTTCACATCACCATAGCAACTTGTGATGCACTGAGAAGCAATGATTTTGAAAAATATGGACTGATACTGATAGCTTGGAAGTTTTGATTCCATCATTTTTGGCGATACTTGCAAAAGGTAAGGTAACAGACACAAGATTAAACAAATTTTTATGGCATTTCCTCACATTCCTCCAACTGAAAGTGAATTTCTGAAATATGGAACAATTCCTAATTTGCGAGTGCAACCCACACCTTCAACTAAATAGTATGGAGAGTGACTGTGGAGCTGTAATAGGGAGGGGAGAACTCTGAGAACTTGGGCTGGAGTGCTGGTGGGTGGCTTCTGCTTTGCGCAAGACAGCCAAGCCCCCTAAGAACTCAGAGTTAAATTGGTGCATGCTGTCATTTCCATGGTCCTCTATCTTCATCTGGATGTAGCTGTAGCGTGTCTAGGAGAAGTTGCGGTCTGGACGTGTGATCCTTAGAAGAGGCGTAAAGGGATCCAATGAAAGACCTTCTTGAAGAAGTTAATCGCAGCCAGATTGACTCATAGAATGGAAGGGTGAAAGCCGAGATTCGATTTGTTGTGGTAGTGGAGAAATGGCATTAGGGTCATGAATATGGAGTGCCCTTATTGGAAATGTGAATGACTGATCAATTATCGGTGTATTAGAATAACTCTGCCTGTCCGTTCAAGACCCCAAAAGGGGCAGCGAGGATGATAGGGTATGGCTCCCAAGGGTTGAGGGCTTGCCTGACTCGAGAGGGTGATTTCGGCAGCTTGGAGAGAGATGCAGTTCCAAAGTTGAAGGAGAGACGAAATCCCATTTCTGCAAGAGATCCATATATTAGATGACATCATTTGTGTACTGAAAGGGGCTGATAAAGTGATGTTGAGGAGCTGGAGGACTGGACTTGGCCACAGGAGGAAGAAGAGTTACTTTTATAGTGCTTCTGTAATGCAATTGCCCCAGGGAGGACCTAAAGATGATGGTGCCTTAGCCCCGGTGAGCGAGCCTGAGGCGATGGAGCAGAGGAAATCTCCCTTAGACAGAGCTAGGAGAAAGAAACCTTGGGAGGAACCCGAGGCTCATCAGGGGTAGCCCATTCTCCTCTGGCTGGCAATGGAGAAGAGTTACTGTCTAGCAATTAGTTTACTAGGGATAAGTGGTTAGCGAGAATGAAAATTCTTGTTGTGGCTGGGATCAGTATAGCTTTAATTGCTGGTATGACTCCGTTGAGTGTGGGTAAAAAAGGAAGGTTGGTCATGCTGGGTGGTCAATTGATAGAATAGAATAGAATAGAATAGAATGAAGATGATAGAATGAATAGAATAGAATTAATAGAATGAAGATGAAGATGATGAAGATGAAGCAGGAGCTTGATACTCCTAGTGGGCTTCGGGGTGGTAGGAATAGGGCCCGCATGAAATCATGAGTCTGTAGACTTCAGGGTTGCTGTAGCAGGATCAGGGTGTAAACTTCGGGAGAGGTGGATGGTTGACCTAATTCGATTGTGGAATCAGAAAGAGCGAGATGTCGTGGTAGCTCATAGTGCAGGAGGCGATAGAGCTGGTGGAGCAGCAAGTCGTGAGGGGTTGGGTTTCTTACTTGGATAATTGCTTTTAGTTGTACAAATGTAATGGTTTGTGTGTGTATGTACTGTATGTGTGTGTGTCTGTGTGTGTGTTGTAGCTTGTTATCTGTAACACAGTAGCTCCAGCCTCAACCGTAGAGAAATGTAGTCTCAATACAGTGAAATGTGAATTTCATTAAAACCCTGCTCAAGGACACAGGTAATGAGTAATGGGAGGGTTGTATGTGTTAGACATCCGTCTCTCAATGTTAAACTACTTAAATGAGAACATATGTGTGCACATACCTGCTTGTGTGCATCTGTCTGTGTGTGTGTGTGTGTGTGTGTGCAACTCACTTTTGCAGTGGGTATTCTCCATCATTAATAAGCTTCATGCTCTGCAGGGTCTTCAGCTTGCCCTGAGAGAGAGATAAGGAGAGAGAGAGAGAGAGAGAGAGAGAGAGAGAGAGAGATTTAACACACACACACCAACATTAAAGCAAAAAAAAAAATTCCCTGATTTCCTAAACAGTAGGAAGAAATATTCTGAAAATTCAGAACAATATTCAGAGTCAGTGAGACATGGTGGTTCTGGTGTTTTCCTCTGTTTGTTTTTCTCTTTCAGAATCTACCTCCCCAAGTTCATTCCTAAACACTTGAGTCAGCGTTTAGCCCACTTTCCATCCAGAGATCAGGAATTAGACTGATGGAGGGATAGTTAATGTGGAGGTTGCAATGCCCATTCCAGTGTTTTATATCAGTTTACATGCTCCAAACACCACTGATAATCTGGATAAACTGGAATAATTAGATCCAAATCGAATTGGGTAATTCGGTATGGCAGACCATTCTCCTCCTTATCTTTCACTTCTTCTCTCTGTTCATCACCTCTCTCTTGTTCTTAAGAGAGCAAGGACCCTCTGATCCAGCTCAACCCCCCTGGGTTAAATAATTCTCTTTAATAAAGCTGGTATCATTTAGGAAGCTAATTTAATTACATGGAGCATTAGGCTAAAGCATCTCTGCTGTTACTGCCACAGGGGTGTAGAGCATGTGGGAGGTGAGCATTGTGTGTGTGTGCATGCATTAGGTGATAGTGGTGGGCAATATACCAGTACAAATGAAACACCAGTAAAAATCAGTCAACTGGTAGAAATTTCTATAAACTGTTAGGCAATATTGCGCTGTTCGTAAAATATCACTTGTCACAAAAAAAGCACATACGGCTGCCTTTTAGGTTGCTTTAAGGTTGGTTTAAGCTTCCTATGATGAGTGTAGCGCAAACAACAGGGACACGCAGCCCTTGCAATCAAAAAAATCTTGTTTCCATCAAGGCTCCAGGACTTTCTAAGAAATGAAAAAGTTGAACTCTCCTGAACAAAAACTACACAGTTCCTGGACGAGTATCTGTTCTGCGTTACCACCGCACTACAGGAACTGTTTCTATTATGGAAAATAACAGGAGTGATGCAAACTGGGCAACAGATACATTTTATTTTATTTTGTTGCAAACCAATTGCACATGCACCAAGCACAATTTCATGCTTTGAGTCTATCCATGGCACAAGAAGCATGCACAAAACACGCTCCCTCAATGTTTCTGACTGTTTGAGTAAAAAAAAAAATAATAATGCATTGCAGAAATACTCCAGTAACTTGTCTGATTTAAATTTCAATCAGTAGGCATTTGTTGTTTGCGTGTCCATAAAAATGTGTATACTGTGATATATAAATAAACAATTTTTTAAAATATCATTACATAAAATTTTGGCTATCCCCACCACATAATTTTTATATCTGATGTATTACATAAGACAATAAAAAACAACAATGACTTTGAAAGACCAACCCTATCTGGTGGTAGAGTCTGCATTTTGTGTTTCTGGAATCACTGAGTGCACCTTTAAAATGACCCATAATCCTTTGTCTGGGTCAGGCTTCCCTTGATGAGCGTCATATTGTTATTACTGTAGCAGCATGTAACATTAGCGCTCAGAGTTTCAGCCTGCGGACATCATTTACACTGCAGGAACAGTGAGTGTATTTCCATTACTGTAACACTCCAACCACAGAATGTTTTTTTGTGTGTGTGTGTAGGGCTGCAGGTGTAATAAAGCATCTGTGTGAAACAGTGTGTGAGGTTTTTTTTGGCGAGGTGAAGGTGACATTGGCTCTTGGAGCACTGGCAGAGTTGAAAGTCATTTCTACTGATCCATAACACACACACACACACACACACACACATACTCACAGAGACACAGACAAAAAACACACATTATTTTAGCTGAGTTTTTAATGTGAGGAGCAGATGGAAGAGAGAGAGAGAGAGAGAGAGAGAGAGCGAGAGAGCGAGAGAGAGGCTGTCTGACAAGATGAAAGAGGTGAATGAAAGAGGGGAAAAGAGTGAAAATGAACTGATGAGCTGAAAACAGCAGAGATGAGAGATGGAAAAAAAAACACAAGGGGAGATGTGAGAGGAGAGATAAGAAAAAAAAAAAAGACATGGGGAGAGAGACAGACAGACCAGAGAGAAGCAAGATAGAGAAACCACACCAGACTTCAACAGAGCTAAGACTTTCAGGTAGTGAAGTTGTGTGTGTGTGTGTGTGTGTGTGTGTGTGTGTGTGTGTGTGTGTGTGCGTGCGTGTGTGTGTGTGTGTGTGTGTGTGTGGAATGTTTTAATATCCCAGCAGAGTAGGTGATGGCGCTGTCACTGCATAGGTGAGTACTAGCTTGCATTCCAGTCAGAGTCACAGCGTTATAGTGACAAACTCCATCAGTTTGAAGCCTCAGAAGAGCCAAACTGTCCTGCTTATTTAACACATACACACACACACACACACACACACACACACACACACACACACGTTTCTTCTACCTTAGCTCTGTTGAAGTCTGGTGTGGTTTCTCTTTCTCTATCTCTCTGGTCTGTCTGTCTCTCTCGCCATGTCTTTTTTTCCCCCATGTTCAAATACTCCAGCAACTAAAAGAACATGTTGTTTAGGTTTTCACACAACTTTAAAAAAAAAAAGTTCTTAAAATTAGGGCGCTTAGAAGTGTATGAATTGGAGTTTGCTTCTTCCTGGAGGAACACAGTAATATAAAACACTCTCAGAATTTTTTTTTTGTATTTATTTTTTTTTTAACCAAGCTAGGGTACAAGCCCTTGTCACTGGGGTTGTACCCTCAAGGGTACATCTTTTTTACCTTTAGTTAAGGGAACATAATTGTAGAGGAACATCATTAAGGTAGATAATTGGACCCTAAGGCCCACTGTTGTACCTTTGAGGGCACATTTACATTGCATGTACCTTGGGGAACAAAAATATACCTGTACAGTACCTTTTTCTGATAGTGAAGGTAGTAGTTGTAGATCTTTTGTTTTTACCGTAGCACATGCAACCATTATTAACTCTTTCACTCACTGCATCTCACTGAACAGTGTCCAAACTCTCTTTGCTAACTACATTATTCCAGCATTCCAGTAGTGTTACTAACATGCTTTCAATAAATTGCTCTTTCAACTTTTCCTTGGGGGAATCCAGTCACTATTTTAAGGGGAGATCCTACACTTTCTTAGCTCACGTAAAGTCTGCTAGATGAGCTCTTCAAGGGATCGGGTCAACAAATCTTCAAGGGCAGAACTTTCCCAGAAGGCATTGGAATCTGATGCAATTTCCAATTCTTAATACTTATAAAATATAACATTTGAATTGGTTAAATTTGGTTTTATGTAGCCAACTATTCTATTTGTACATGACAGCTAAAATAAGTAAGGAATAAAACATGACAGGGTGTGATTATAGGAAAATAATCAACGAAAAAGTGGTGTGATGCGGTCTCGACATGAAGTACCAATCAACCACCCCGGAGTCCATTATTTTCCTCTAACAGCAGGTCCCAAAGTGTTTTATTCCATTTATACCACAGCAATTTGCCAATGATTACACATTTTATTTATGACAGAAAGACACATCGCACTTTTCATCCGTTTATAGTTACATTTAATGTTGTGGAAAGTCTGCAGTCTGCGAAACAAGTTAGTTCCTGTTATCACTTACGTTATAACAGCTATAAACAGTCGTTCCCTCACCAGCCTCTCTCGTTTTTCTCTCTCTCGAAGTTAATAAGACAAAAAAATGCAGCTTTTCATGTTACTGATAAACCGCAAAGCACAAACTCCTCTGTCCTGAAAACTTTCCCACGGCTGAAATCTTAAACGAACAGCTTTACCTCCGAGTGTTACAAAGTGCTGACACCGGAGTCTCCTTCCATGAATGTTAATTAAACGTTCTCCTTACAGAAAGCTTCACTACAGCAATGATTATACGTTTGTCTTTGTGAAATAACATTTCTTTTTAAATCCGTTTATTGTAAGGCTTAAATTGTCTGCCATACAAATCCCTATGAATTAGTTGTTACTATTGAAACGATAACGTATTAGCACAAGCGCATTAATATATACCTGTGATTTGCCTGCAGCCGGCACTACTGTCAGAGATGTGCTGTTATAGACAATTAATCAACACCTTCTGACCAATCAAAATCAAGAATCCAACAGCACTGTGGTATAACTTTGTTTAATAACTAGTTAGCAAGCTAGCTAAGTGAGCTAAGTTGCATGCTAGCTAGTTAGCAAGCTGATATGCATCTGTTTCAAAAGAAACAGATTGTACAAATCATTGACTACAACTACATCATTTGAGTCAAATGGACTCAAATTAATCAATACGACATGACTAACGATTGACCAAATTTTTAAGGACATTTTTGTCAAAAGACTATGACTAAACAAAAAAAAAAAAACTGTGAAAATTAACACAGTCCTGGAGTCAGCCAATGGGGGGAGCAGTTGGGGAAACAGGCTTCCTGTGCCAACCTGCCCTGCTGGAGAGAGAGACAGCTCTCGCCTGGTGTGGCTGAGTGCCTAAACACACATTATGCATGAATACTGATGCGCGCACACACACACACACACTTTTACACATATAGCTGGTGCTATGAGAAAGTTGTGTCCTCCATCACTCACAAAGCCAAACAAGCCACAGGCCCTCTCCTCACTGTGCTAATTGACAGCACACATGCGTGTGTCTGTGTATGTTTAAAAGTGCTGATTTCAGCAGGTGCATTTCTTTTTTTTCAGAAAGCGACCTGTATGTGCAAAAAGTTCACAGAAGTGAGCAGCAGCACAATCTTATCTCCGTCTCCTGATCTTTAAGAGCCTCATAATGACCCTGTTCCTCTACACAATCACACTGAACTAACGAGCCCTCGACCACTTTAACCCTCAGATAGAGTGTATTTACACACTGGCACCGGGCCAAAACAACCCCGGGGAATAAAAAAGACGGCTTTGCATAATTGAACAGTGGAGAAGACAGAAAATCGATAGTCATTTTTGGGTTTTGCAGTGGCAAGCAGACGCTACAATTCGACTGGTGCTGAATTTATGTACCGAGGGATGGAGGGGGAGTGAAGTGTGTAGGGTGGAAGGGATCTTGAACCCAAGGAGCTATATAAACCAACAGAGAAAATCGAGTCACTGACCGCTGGATACAGGACCCGCACCCTATTAGAGATAGAGAGAGAGAGAGAGAAAGAAAGAAAGAGAGGGTTCTATTGGTCTATAGCAAGTAGCATGCTGGAGTTTTTCCACTATACATTTAAAAACAAAAACCAGCCCAAACAGGTTCTAGTTCGAGCAAATTTTTTTACCAACTTGACAGAAGACTGGAATGATCACAGTTACGACAGTAAAAGCGTCATCATTACAGCGCGCAACAACTCCACTGTTCAACAGGAAAGAAATGCTCAGACGAACATCCTGAGCCCCTTTGGTTAACCAGATCAAATTAGCGGCAACGAAATTACTAAGAAAAGGCTTGCAGACAAAATGTTTTTACATTTTGTCTGTGCTAACAAGAAGATGAACATTACACAACTTACAATAACATTAATATCTAACATTGTAAGAACGTTATAAATGCAGTAAAAGCCTCCATAAAGCCACACAAAAACAGCACAATGCTGCTTATGACAGCCCAAACAGCACCAACAAACCAGACTATTCTGTTGTTTTTATTTATTTATTTTTTCTGTGTTTTTTGTGTATATGGTGTCGCACATTGTGTAACGCAGTATACATAGCCAATCTGCAAACAACAGTACTACTAGACCCACTACCGAGTACCATTAGTTCCTGCTGGTGCTGATCTTAAGCAGGTACCAAAAACCATACAACTGGAAGCTTTGGTACTGGTCCAATGCTGAACGTTCTGGTACTTTGTACAGTGGAAAAGGCCTTTAGTCAATCTATATATGAACGCTCCCAAAATCTTTCTGTAAAAATACAAGTTTTACTCTTGTCTATGAAGGTCTATCTTACCAAAGATTTAAAAACCCTTCAGGGCCTTGAACAAAGCCCACAGCAATGTCTTCTGCTAATAGCTTCTGTAGTGTAAGAAAGACAGAGGTAGGAAGAAAAACGCATGCACTTTTATGCAGTAATTCAATGGGAACTTATCAGGAAGAGGTTAAGTGTGAAGATTGAAGATTGACGTGGAAATTGACCAACACGAAACCTGGTACAATTCTCTGGAGCTTATCAGGAGGGCCCATGTATGAACAGAAGACAAGAGAGGAAAGAGGATGACGTCTGGATGGTTATTTATCATATGCATTACTGACAGCTTTTGAGCCTAAAGAAGAACAGGAGAAACGTCTAGAAATTGGAGTGATTAAGAAATGAAGGAGCTGTTTGCCATTTGTGCCAAGATCTAAATTCTTGGTCAAATGAATGGTACAATCCGGGATGCGTCATTTATGAGCGAATTGCCAGCAGACTCAGAGAACACGGCGTAAGTAGAGAGAAGATGCACGTAATAAACAAATACCGTTTGGAAGGCTACAAGTTTGAAGGATGCAAAGCTGATAGAGAGGGAGACAGACAAAGAGATCCAACTACATTTTTGCCCTATTGAAAATAAATAAGAAAACAGTAAGAGAAAGCATTAAAGGAGAGAATTAAGGAGGGAGAATGGAACCAGGGAGAGGCAGAAGGAAAGAGGGAAGAGGTGTGTGTGTGTTTTGGACCCTCTGGCTGTGCAGATATTAAACTGGACACTGGCCAGCTGAATAAGTGGGCAAAGAGAGAGAGAGAGAGAGAGAGAGAGAGAGAGAGAGAGAGAGAGAGAGCAGGAGAACGCCATGGAAAGATGAAACAAGAGAAGAACGAGGAATGAGCAGGACAAAATATGAAAATGATGAATGATAAAGAAGGGGTTGGTCATTGTTGGTCATATCAGGTGAAGTGGCATAGGAGGAAAAAAACATACCAAAGAGAGAGAGAGAGAGAGAGAGAGAGCGAGAGAGCAAATAGCATCCAAGTTACGGCTTTCATCTCGCCTGTGTGCTGGGTGCAAATCTCTTCCACTCCTGTGTGTGTGTGTGTGTGTGTGTGTGGCATCAATAATGTATGACGCAGCAAGTCCTAATAAGAAACTCCAAAGAGTCAACAAGGTCGTTCCTAAGTATGTGTCACTCATATCCAGCAAAATCACAAGCACACACACACGTAAGCTTATGCTTCAGTCACATTGACTGAGTCATTGTGTTATGGCTGCATAATATAAAACACAATGAGCAGATGAATAGTGAGTCTGAAAGCACAATGCTGATTAGTAAAAGAGAACTTTATGTGAATACGGCTATATGTAGAATTTGTCGTGGAAAAGTATGCTATTGTAGAAATACAACTAATATTCGAGCACATCTCGTTCAACACCACCCGGCATAAAACATGGAATATGATAAAATACGATGTCATTAACAAAAAAAGTTTTAAAAATCTTCAAAATAGAAAAAAATGTCATTGCAATGCGTATTGACTCGCAAACCAATTATCGTTGTAATACTGAACTGAGAGGTTTCTGGCAATTTCTTCCCTTAATATGAGCCATGGAGAAGGCACTGCAACTGCTCCTGAAACACAGTGCTGCAGACCAGACACAAAGTATAATTGAAAATGACTTGATTTTTCATGTACCATAATCCAATAATGTAATCAGTGTGATTGTGGCATTAATCTTACTATTTATTTATTTAAGTGATCATAGGTTCATTTAAACCACGTCCAGACTGAATCTGTCAAGGATTGAGGTGTCATAGCTGTATGATTTATTTATTACAATTAAAACCCATTTCATAGGATCAGTTTCAGTTTTGAACAGGGAACTCTGTGTTTCTCCAGATTGGGATGTTATTTGGCACAATATTTTTTACTTCATACAAAAACTACTAAAAATTAATCCACTTCAAGTTGATGCACAGGGTTTACATAACAGCATGTTGTGCATATTTTATTGAACTCTCCACTGGTAAAAACTGCAATAGATGTAATACAGGCTCTGATAGGGATTATTTTCATATTTTCATTTTTTGGTAATGCTTGCACATGATATCTTTCTGGATTTACATAGTCTGGAATAAACACTTTCTAATTTTTTTAATTGTGACATTATAACCAGGTTTACTCTTATCAGGAGACTGTCTCAATCCTTCTATCCTTAGCATTATTGTTTTATAAATATTCTTATCTATGACCAAGCAAAGGTAGCAACAATTTGCAACTGATCGAATGCTATTGTTTTTGTTAAAGATAGTATAGGATGAGGCAATTGTTTTATACTTAATAATTCATAATAGTTATTATTTGTATTATTTTTACATAATCTTACTGCATGTATTAATCATTATTCATTAGACCTGGTGTTGTTACTGTAATTACACCACCAGATACTTCCAGTAGA